>PVLC010013583.1:0-41345 GCA_004027655.1 Graphiurus murinus | reverse complement strand
TCTCTCTCTCTCTCTCTCGGTACTAGGAATTGAATCCAGGGGCATCCTATCTCTGAGCTACACCCCGAGCCCTATTTTGTTTTTATTTGGATACAAGGTCTCACTAAGTTGCTGAGGGCCTCCCTAAATTGCTGAGACTAGCTTGAATTTGCAATCCTCCTGTCTCCAATTCCCTAGTACTGGAATTACAGATATGCACTACCAGGCCCAGCCTCTTCTGTCTCTTTCAATCCCAATTTTGTCACCATGCATTGCACTTATGACATTCAAACAAGCTGGATTTGGAAAGTTTATCCTCAGACACATGGTCTCCTGCAAGCCACACCTGCAATCCCAATAAATTCCACAAGGGGGATGGTGCTCATCTACGAAAGGGCATGGAGACTGCCTTAGGACAGGTGGATAAATGAAAGAAATGAGATATAACACGCAACTAATCCATCTACACTTTAAAAATAACATCGAGCCGGGCGTAGTGGTGCGCACTTGTAATCCCAGCATTTGGGAGGCTGAGACCGGAGAATCCGGGTTCATGGCCAGCCTCAGCTACCTAGTGAGGCACTCCGCAACTTAGTGAGACCCTGTTTCAAAATAAAAGAATAAAAAATGGGGCTGGGGGTATAGCTCAGAGCTAGAATGCCCCTGAGTTTAATCCCCAGTACCACAAAAAAAAAAAAAGAAAAGAAAAATAACATCGCACTTAAAGAACATTACACATGCTGACTAAACATTAATGACAAGTTTTGTTAGAGAAAATATTATTTATATAATTATCGGCCTATATATTATATATATTATAATATTATATATTGGTCTATATATTGTTGAACATCTACTGTGTGCTGGGACTGATGTAAATGCTGAAGATTCCAATAAAATTTACTTGAAACAAGAAGATACAAAAGAAATGATAAAACTGGGTGTGGTGGCTCACTCCTATAATCCCAGTACTTGGGATGCTGAGACATGAGGATCACACATTCTAGGAGAGCCGCAGCAATGTAGTGAGACTCTCAGAAACTTAGTGAAACCCTGTTTCAAAACAAAAAATAAAAAGGGCTGGGGATGTAGCTCAGAGGTAGAATGCCTCTGGATTCAAGCCCCAGTACCACCAAAAGGAGGAGGAGGAGGAGGAGGTATCTGGCCTGTCACTACCATTTCTTCTACTCTGTAACGTGACTTTTTTTTTTTAGGGGGGGAAGTTCTTGGAATTGAACCCAGGGGCACTACCAGTAAACTATAACCCCAGTCCTTTTTTATTTTGGGCCAGGTTCTCACTAAGTTATCCAGTCTGGGCCTCAAATTTGAGATCTTCCTGCCTCAGCCTCCCAAGACTCTGCAATTATAGGTTTAGGTCTCCAAACCCAATATACCATGACTTGTGTGTGTGTGTGTGTGTGGTGCTGGGCATTGAACCCAGGAACATTTTACCTCCAATCTACACCCCCAGCCCTCTTTATTTTTTTATTTTGAAACAAGGTCTCAAGCTGGGCATGGTGGCACACACTTGTAATTCCAGCATTTGGGAAGCTGAAACCGGAGGATCCGGGTTCGCGGCGAGCCTCAGCTACCTAGTGAGGCACTCTGCAACTTAGTGAGAACCTGTTTCAAAATAAAGAATAAAAAATAGGGCTGGGGGTATAGCTCGGAGGTAGAATGCCCCTGAGTTCAATCCCCAGTACTGCAAAAAAAAAAAAAGAAAAGAAAAAAAGAAACAAGATCTCACTAATTCTGGCCTCAAACCTGTGATCTTTCTGTCTCAGCCTCCCAAGTACTGGGATTACATGTGTGTGCCACCACACCCTGACATAACACGACTTTTTTAAAGCAATGCCCAGTCTTTTATTTACTATTTTCATCTATGTCCCAAATGCAAGAGCCAAATCTGCTGGTAGGTAACTCTTGAATTTCTTCCCTTTCTCTCTCTCTCTCTCTCTCTCTCTCTCTCTCTCTCTCTCTCTCTCTCTCTCTCTTTGTACTAGGATTGAACCCAGAGGCATTCTACCTCCGAGCTACACCCCCAGCCCTATTTTTAAGTCTTTGAAACAGGGTCTCACTAAGTTTCGGAGGGCCTCACTAAGTACCTGAGGTTGGCCTCGAACCCAGATCCTGCTGTCTCAGCCTCCCAAGTACTGGGATTACAAGCGTGTGCCACCATGCCTGCTCTTCCCCTTCTCTAAAATTTGCATTTACCATGATATGGCAGCTGGTCAAAGAAATCATTCCTTTAGCTAGGTATTTTTAAATTTATGATATGTTTACTTAGCCCCTATTTTTCATGGATGCAGATTTTAAAATGGAATGTAGCTCAGTGGTAGAGCACTTGTCTAATATGCACAAGGACCTGGGTTTCATCTCTTGTGTAGCAAAAAATAAATAGAAATAGAAATGGGGATGGAGCCCAAGATGGTGTCCGAGTGAAACACCTATCCTCAGGCACTGTGAGCTTGAATCAAATCTGCCATAAAAGCAGCTTCTTCACGGAAGAAAAAAAGCGAACAAAACAACGAAATTTGAACTACAACTAAAGAGACCCCAGAAAGCCAACCAGGGAGAGCAAGGGAGCCCGACCGCGCGGCAGTGGCGTCAAGCTGCGGAGCTGTGGCAGCCGTTAAGCCAGCCGCCTGGCAGCATACCCAGCGACCAGGCGTAGAGTAAGTGACTACAGAACTCCACATCCTAATCAGGTGGCGGATCCCCGCACCTTCCACAGCGACCGGAACGCGTGGGACAACCAGTGTAAGCCCCCACGGGACCACCCCAGCTCACCTCTCCCTCCAGAGCTGGAGCAGCAATCAACCGCACCCAGAAAAAAAAGTGAATAAAGCAACAAAAGCAGCTGAACAGAACCCAGGGAGAACAAAGGAGCCAGTGCATGCACGCATGCACATGACAGGGCAGGCTCTGTGAACCAGCGGCCACCATTTTGACAGCCTTCATCTTGCCAACCGCCATCCTGACAGCCACCAACTTGCCAGCCGCCATCTTGCCAGTCTCCATCTTGCCAGCCACCATCTTGCCAGTCACCAAGAGCAGCATCTATTAGCATGAAGACCTCCAACAACCTCCTGTGCACCCAACGACCAGAATTCCACACCTTAATCAGGCGAATATCCCCGCAGAATCAAAGTGATCAAGAACACCTGGACACCCCAGATCACCCCTCCCACTAGAACCAGAGCAGCAGGGATCTGTAAGTTAAATTGCATCCCCCGGGGTGTCAGGGTCCCTATAGAAAGCGCAGACTCAGTCACCCACCCTTCAAGCGATTGGATAGAGCAGAAGTGCAGGAGGGACCCAGAGCACACAGGGCATAGAGAACTTCCAGGCATCCTGGAAAATGCCCAGCATATAGATTGCACTCCTGCCACCAGCAAAGGCAGAGAGAGAGACGAAGACAGGCCCTGTGGAGAGCGCAGAGACACAAGCTTGCAGCAGGAGAGGCATCAGCGGAACCCCCTGCATGCACTGACAGACCAAATAAGAATACCAGAGACAAACTCAAAAATTTAAGCTCTGTACTTATAAACTAGCAGGGTTTTGGTTTTTGTTTCTGGTTGTTGCTTTTTGGTTTTGGGTTTTGTGTGTGTGTGTGTGTGTGTGTGTGTGTGTGTGTGTGTGTGTGTGTTATGTTTTATTTGTTTTTACTCTGTTTTGGTTTTGTATTGCCTTGATTTATTTATGTTTGTTTGGATGATTGGTTGCTTTGTTATTTTTTGCTTAGTTTGTTGAATCTCCTCCTTATCCCTTTTACAAGCTTCCCTCCATCTCTCCCATCTATATTCTTCTCCTCAACACATTTTCTCTTTTCTTTTCTTTTTCCTGTCTCATATCAAGACCATCTCATACTACCACACTTAAAACTCTACATTGACTACCAGAATCCCCCGACATATCTACCATCTCTAATCTTTACAATATATCACCTCAACACACTCAACCTCTTATTCCACTAGACCATACCCTCTACATTACCCTATTCTTGCATTCATCACTGTGACTTCTCACCCAACCTTTACCACTAAATACAACCTGTCCCTGTATATACCAGCAGACACCTCTAACCCCCTGCAGGAGAGATTGGACAAGAAAACTTGCAAGACCAGCAAAGATATAAATTTAAGAACAGGGGAACCATGGGAAGGAAAAATAGCAAAGAAACGATGAGCCACTGCAACCACTCAATAACAGATCTCACCAACCCAGAATGGCAGAGATTACCAGAAGAACAATTCATATTTTTAATAGTAGAAACAATACAGGATTTTTGGAAAGAATGTATGGAGAGTTGGAAAGAAATAAAGGAACAAATAAACAAAGAAACTGACACCCTGAGCAGGAACCAAAGAGAAGCATTGAAGGAAGTGAAAGATGCAATAACTGAAGTGAAGGCATCAATACAAACTATAAACAGTAGATTAGACCACATGGAAAATAGAATATCACTCTTAGAAGATGACCATTCCAAAAATGAATCCATTGTACATAATCTAGAAAAAAAATTCGACAGTATGAATTGGACATCAGTGAGATCTGGGCCAATTTTAAAAGAGCTAACCTAAGAATAATAGGCATAGAAGAGGAATTAGAAGTTGAAACTTATGGAATAAACAATCTTTTCAAAGAAGTAATATCAGAGAATTTTCCAAACATAGAAAGAGAAGTTGACACACAGGTACAGGAAACATATAGAACTCCCTCCAGACAAGACTAAAGAAGAAGTTCACCACGCCACATAATAATCAAGCTGACTAATGTAGAAGCTAAGGAAAGAACTCTAAAGGCAACAAAAGTAAAAGGCCAAGTGACATTTAGAGGCAAACCAATTAGAATCACTCCAGAACTCCCAAAACAAGTCATGAAAACCAGGAGGGGCTGGAGTAACATATTCCAAACTCTGAAAGAAAATAACTTGTAGTCAAGATTCTCCTACCCAGCAAAACTCTCTCTCAAAATTGACGGGGATATAAAAACCTTCCATGACAAACAGAAACTGAAAGCATTTATGTCTTCCAAACCAGCACTAGAGAAAATACTCAAGCAGATTAACTACAAAGAAGAACTAACAAGTAAACATCAGAACCAGAGAAACAATAATTTCCAGGAAGCAAACAACTAAGCAAAGAAGAATGAACACCACCGAAAACAGAAGTCAAAACTCAAAATGTTAGGAATTAAAAATCATCTCTCAATAATCTCACTGAATATAAATGGTCTCAACTCCACAATAAAAAGGCACAAGGTGGCAAAATGGATCAAAACCCAGAATCCATCTATATGCTGCCTGCAAGAAACACACCTTACAAGCAAAGATTCCCACAAACTAAAGGTGAAGGGCTGGAGTAAGGTAATCCATGCCAATGGAACTCCAAGACAAGCAGGAGTAGCAACCATGATATCAGATAAATTAGACTTCAAGCCTAAGCTTATCAGAAGAGACAAAGCAGGTCATTTTTTACTAGTCAAAGGAAAAATCCAGCAAGAGGAAATAACAATTATCAACATCTATGCCCCAAACATAGGTGCAGCCACTTTCATAAAACAAACTCTGTATGATATAGACACACATAGATCCCAATACACGAATACTGGGAGACTTCAATACTCCTCTCACATCACTAGACCAATCTTCTAAACAAAAGGTCAGTAGAGACGCATCAGACCTAAAGAATACCATAAACCAAATGGACCTATTAGACACTATAGACTCTTTCACCCAACTACAGCTGAATTCACATTTTTCTCAGCCGCCCATGGAACCTTCTTCAAAATAGACCACATTCTGGGCCACAAAGAGAGCACTGGCAAATTAAAAAAATGTAACATAATTCCCTGCATCTTTTCAGACCACAATGGACTGAAACTAGAAATCAACTCCAAGACGACCCAGAGTAACCATGTAAACACATGGAGACTGAACACCACACTGCGGAACGAAGATTGGTCATAGAAGAAGTAAGGGGAAAAATTAAAAAATTCCTAGAAACCAGTGAAAACAAAGACACAACATATCAAAACCTCTGGGAAACTTCGAAGGCAGTACTAAGAGGAAAATTTATAGCACTGAGTGCCCACATAAGAAGAACATAAAATCACCAAATAAATAACCTAATGACACAGCTCAAAGCATTCGAAAAACAAGGAGAGTCCAACCCCAAAGCTAGTAAAAGACAGGAAATTATGAAAATCAGAGCAGAAACTAATGAAGTAGAGAATAAAAAAGCAATACAGAAAATCACCAAAACCAAAAGCTGCTTTCTTGAAAACATAAACAAGATAGATAAACCATTGGCCATACTAACCAAAAGAAAGAGAAAATCAACCTAAATTACCAAAATAAGAGATGAAAAAGGTGATATTACCACCGACAGTATGGAAATACAGAGGATCATCAGAAACTATTTTGAAAAACTATACTCCAACAAAATGGAAAATCTAGAAGTAATTGACACATTTCTAGATACATATAACCTTCCTAAATTGAATCAAGAAGATATAGAAAACTTAAACTGACCAATAGCAATCAAAGAGGTAGAAACAGCAATAAAGAGTTTATCATCAAATAAAAGCCCAGGGCCAGATGGTTTTCCAAGTGAATTTTATAAAACATTTATAGAAGAGCTAATCCCAATACTCCTCAAACTATTCCATGAAATAGAAAGAAATGGGACCCTCCCAAACACATTCTATGAAGCCAACATCACATTAATACCAAACCCAAATAAAGATAGCTCAAGAAAAGAAAACTATAGGCCTATATCATTGATGAACTTAGATGCAAAACTGATAAACAAGATACTAGCATTGCTCATTCAAAACCACATCAAGAAAATTATACACCATGACCAAGTCGGGTTCATCCCAGAGATGCAAGGTTGGTTCAACATACGAAAAACAATCCATGTAATTCACCACATAAACAGAATCAAAGACAAAAATCACATGATCATTTCAATTGATGCTGAAAAACCATTTGACAAGATCCAATATCCATTCATGCTAAAAGGACTTCAGAGGATCAGAATAGAAGGAACATACCTCAACATCATAAAGGCAATATACAATAGGCCCACAGCCAACAACATATTAAATGGAGAAAAACTGCAAGAGTTCCCACTGAAAACAGGAACAAGACAAGGATGTCCATTATCACCTCTTCTGTTCAATATAGTACTTGAGACTCTAGCCAGAGCATTAAGGCAAGAGAAGGAAATCAAAGGGGTAAAAATAGGGAAAGAAGAACTACAACTATCCCTTTTTGCAGATGACATGATACTATACTTAGAAGACCCAACAAACTCAACCAAAAAACTTATAGAAGTGATCAACAAATTCAGCAAACTGTCTGGATACAAAATCAATCTTGAAAAATCAGAAGCTTTCCTGTATGCCAACCATAAATCCACTGAAAAAGAAATTCAGAAAACAATTCCACTCACAATAGCACCCTGAAAAGTAAAATACTTAGGGATAAACCTAACCAAAGAGGTAAAAAAAAAGACCTCTATAAGGAAAACTATAAAAAGTTTATCGTAAGCCGGGCGTGGTGGCGCACGCTTGTAATCCTAGCATTCGGGAGGCTGAGACTGGAGGATCCGAGTTCGCGGCCAGCCTCAGCTGCCTAGTGAGGCACTCCGCAACTTAGTGAGACTAGGTTTCAAAATAAAGAATAAAAAAATAGGGCTGGGCGTGTAGCTCGAAGGTAGAATGCCCCTGAATTCAATCCCCAGTACCGCAAAAAAAAAAAAAAAGTTTATCTTATTATTGTAGCCGGAGCCAGCGGCTAAGTTAGACAAGCTTGGAGGGAGAAAGAGTGGCTTGAGAAAAACAAAGATAAAAGTTGCCTACAAAAGAGAAAAACAAGAGATAGATTCAGGAGGGCTGACAGTGAATACTACAGTGCCGGAGTTTATTTAGCCCAGTCATTATATACGTCTTTGAGCACCAGAATATAGGTCACAGTTAATGTTTTCTCACAATGGTTACATTTTGTGAAAATTAATCATCCGAGGGTACACAGTTCAAGGAACAAATATTCACGCAATTCATTACTATAACAGCCTGATGAAGTCTGAATAAACCTCTTGATTCCTGGAACTTGAAGCAAAGCAGGGCTTTTTCCCTGAGTCAGTAGTCAGCGCATGTTATGGTAATCTTTATCTCTCTAAGAACAGACTTCTATGCCTGTGAGTCAGCAAAGGCAGACCTTGAGTACAGTTGGTCTCCAACAAAGTTAAAAAAGAAATTGATGGAGACCTTAGAAGATGGAAAGATCTTCCATGCTCTTGGATAGGCAGAATAAATATCATCAAAATAGCCATCCTCCCAAAAGTGATCTACAGATTCAATGCAATACCCATGAAATGACCAAGGTCACTCCTCACAGACATAGAAAAACCAGTCCTTAAATTCATTTGGAACAACAAAAAGCCCAGAATAGCCAAAGTAGTTCTTAGCAACAAGAACCATGCAGGAGGTATCACAATACCTGACTTCAAACTTTACTACAAAGCCACAGTAATAAAAACAGCATGGTATTGGCACAAAAACAGACACATAGACCAATGGAGCAGAATAGAAGACTCAGAAACAGACTCATGTGCTTACAGTCAATTGATTTTTGACAAAGGAGTCAAAAATATACACTGGAAAAAAGATAGCCTCTTTAACAAATGGTGTTGGCAAAACTGGTTAACCATAGCAGGAAAATGGAAATAAACCCCACTTTCTCACCCTGCACAAGAGTCAACTCAAGGTGGATCAAAGACCTGGAAGTTAGGCCACAGATCTTGCATCTACTTGAAGAGGGCATAGGGCCAACATTACAACACATAGGCACAGGTAAAAACTTTCTCAACAAGACCGCAAAAGCACTGGGCGTGGTGGCACACGCTTGTAATCCCAGCATTTGGGAGGCTGAGACTGGAGGATCCGGGTTCGAGGCCAGCCTCAGCTACCTAGTGAGGCATTCCACAACTTAGTGAGAACCTGTTTCAAAATAAAGAATGAAAAATAGGGCTGGGGGTATAGCTCGGAGGTAGAATGCCCCTGAGTTCAATCCCTAGTACCGCAAAAAAAAAAAAAAAAAAAAAGACCCCAAAAGCACAAGCAACTCAAAGGAAGATCAATACATGGGATTGCATTAAACTGAAGAGCTTCTGTGCAGCAAAGGAAACTATCAAGAACCTCAACAGAGAGCCCTAAGAGTGGGAGAAAATTTTTGCCAGCTACTCTTCTGATAGAGGACTAATATCTAGGATATACAGAGAACTCAAGAAACTCACAGCTAAGAAAACAAATAACCCAATCAAAAAATGGGCAAAGGATCTAAATAGACAATTCACAAAAGAAGAAATACAAATGGCCAATAAATGTATGAGGAAATGTTCTACATCATTAGCAATCAGAGAGATGCAAATCAAAACTACCTTGAGATTTCACCTAACCCCCATTAGAATGGCAATCATCAAAAACACAAACAACAACAAATGCTGGTGAGAGTGTGGAGAAGTGGGAACCCTAATACATTGTTGGTGGGATTGCAAACTAGTGCAACCACTTTGGAAAACAATATGGAGGATCCTCAGACGAATGGGAATGAACCTACCATATGATCCAGCAATACCACTTCTGGGTATCTACTCAAAAGAATGGAAACCAAATTATCAGACTGACGCATGCGTATCTATGTTTATAGCTGCACAACTCACAATTGCCAAACTATGGAACCAGCCAAGATGTCCATCGATAGATGAATGGATTACAAAACTATGAGATATGTACACAATGGAATTTTACTCAGCCATAAAGAAGAACAAAATCATGTTTTTTGCAGGGAAAGAGATGAAACTGGAAAACATTATGTTAAGTGAGATTAGTCAATCACAAAGAATAAAACAGCATATATTCTCCCTAATATGCAGATGCTAGGGAGAAGATGGGGCATAAGAAGGTCTCCAGATGAAAAAGGAGAGACCCTCGATAAGCAAAAGAAATTGACTTACCTGAAGGGGATGAACCGAGGGAGGAGGGAGGAGACACCCAAATGCACATGATGTATTTTCACAAATATAGCAAAGCCAATCACTAAACTCAACTTGAGAAGGAGGGAGGGTGAGGGAGTGGGGTGGGAATTTGGGAAGGGGTTAAATGAGAAATGTGTGCATATATGCCTTTATTAGCTTGTACCTAACAAAGATGTATAATTACAATGCACCAATTATTATAAAAAATAAAAACATATAAAAAAGAAATAGAAATGGAATTTAACTCCCACTTCTGTAAGATCTTTTGGGGTTTTTTTTTTTTTTTTTTTGCAGTGTTTCTTTGCTAAAGGAGATAAAATTTCCCCTTCTGACCTTTCATAGCATTTTTTTTAATGCTGGCAACTGAAGTCAGGGACATTCTACTTCTAAGCTACACCCCTAGTCCTTTTTGATTCTTTGTTTATTTGTTTGATACTGGAGATTGAACTCAAGGGCATTCTACCTCTGAGCTATACCCCCAGCCTTATTTTTTGTTCTTTATTTTGAAACAGGGTCTCACTAAGTTGTGGAGTGCCTCACTAAGTAGCTGAGGCTGGCCTCGATCCCGGATCCTCCAGTCTCAGCCTCCCAAATGCTGGGATTACAAGCATGTGCCACCACGCCTGGCTCTTTTTGATTTTTTGAAACATGATCTGGCTAAGTTGCATAGGGTCTCACTAAGTTGCTGAGGCTGTCCTTGAACTTAGGATTCTCCCTGCCCCAGCCTCCCAAGTACTGAGATTACAGGCGTGCGCCACCATGCCCAGCTTTCACAACATCTGGAAAGGGAAAAAATGGAACATAGTAGAACAAGTTCTAATCTGTGTTTTCTTCTCAGCATTTGCAACACTGCAGGAATGCCCCCTGCCCTGGAATGCATTGACTTAGCAGTTTCACAAAGGAAGGAAGGCCGAACTTTTAGAAAGAATTTCATAAAACCCCAGAATGGGGATCATTAGCCACTGCTCAAGTGTGCTGTTCTTCCCCCTTGTCAAGCAGTACAGTCCTTATACCCCAGCTGAGGGCCTCCTCTGAGAACTTACTTCATGGTTCTGCAGTTTCTTCAGTTAGGATCTGATCTGTCTTCTGGCCATGGTGGCACACACCTGTAATCCAGTACTTAGGAGGCTGAGATCTCAGCAACCTACAAGACCCTGTTTCAAAATAACAAAAATAAAAAGGTCTAGGGGTGTAGCTTGGATGTAGAATGGCCCTGGGTTCAAGCTCCAGTACTGCCCCCCACCACCAAAATAACATATAAAAAGTGCTGAGGGTGTAGCTCAGAGGTACAATACCTCTGAGTTCAATCCCCAGTACCAAAAATTAAAAAAAAAAGATCTCAGCCATCAAGGGGGCCCAGCTCCAAAGCTCCAAGGACTCAGAGGTCAGCATGGACCACAGCAGAGCTAGGTAAGGGTACTGGAGAGAAGGAGAGTAGGGCCCCACACTGACCTTGCCCTGCTCCTTCAGCATAGAGGAAGAGATCTATAGGGGTTACAAGACATGTGCTAAAACTTAAGGGCTCAAACCCATGTGTCTCCTCAGGTATGATTCCCATCGTCCTTATGCCCTACTTGCTGGTGTTCACCCAGTTCTGGTCCTTGTCCGTGCTTGCCTTAGCCTGGCTCGCCTATGACTGGAACACCCACATTCAAGGTAAGAGATGGATAGGGTTGTGCCGTGGATGGAACCACTAGGAGAGGGAGGTGGATGAAGAGGGGGGAGAAGCAGAGGTGGGAGGGGCAGACAGAAAGCTCCGTCAAGCTGCCCAGGAAGAATTAAGAGGTTGAGGTTTCTAGTTGGGCATGGTGGCACACACCTGTAACCTCAGGACTTGGGAGGCTGAGACAGGAGGATTGAATGTTTGAAACCAGCTTCGGCAGCTTAGACTCTGTTTCAAAATAAAAAGGGTTGGGGGGGTAGCTCAGAGATAAAACACCCCTAGGTTAAATCTCTAGTACCAAAAAAAGAAAAAAAGAGGTGGAGGTTTCTGAGCAGGTCCCCCCCCCCCCCGCCCAGGCCCAGGATGTTTCCCAATCATCTTTGTGTTTGGCTCCAGAGGAACAAAGGCTCCCTATGTCTTGGGGGTTGGATTGTTGGATTCAGGGACAGTACTTATGGCTCTGGGGTATAGGTAGGAGGCCCCAGAGGACCTGAAGACTGCAGGCAGAACTCTGCAAGATGCTCTTCCTTCTTGTTCTCTACCCTACAGGTGATAGGCGTTCAGCCTGGGTACGAAACTGGACCGTCTGGAAGTATTTCCGAAATTACTTCCCGATAAAGGTGACTACATTTCTTCTGGGTGCCCTTGGTCCTTGTTATCCAAACTCTCAACCCCTGCTCAACCTCATGTTTTCCAAGGTATTGGTGGCCAGCAGTGCAGGTCAAAGCCCAGAGGTAGAATACAGAGTGGAGACCCAAGATGGATGGTGGGGGACGGATAGATAGCGGCCTTTCCTTCAGTGGCAAACGCAGGTCAGCCTCTCTGTTGACATCCCGAGCGACAGGGATTTGGGGCTCCCAGAGGGAAACATAGGCCACCTGCTGGGGTCTGAGTCTACACATCCTGCCTTCCTTCTGCCTAGCCAATGCTCTCACTCACTCTCCCTCTAATAGCTGGTGAAGACGCATGACCTCTCTCCCCAAAACAACTATATCATTGGCAACCACCCCCATGGCGTTCTCTCTTTTGGTGCCTTCATCAACTTTGCCACTGAGGCCACTGGCTTTGCCCAGATTTTTCCATCCATCACTCCCTTTGTAGGGATCTTGGAAGGGAGCTTCTGGATCCCAATTGTGCGAGAATATGTAATGTCGATGGGTGAGTATAATCAATTACTCTATTTTTGAATCCATCTCTGGTTCCACTCCTTGCTAGAAGAGGGCTCAGTGAAGAAACAAAGCCAGAAGACGAGGGGCCAGGATCAGGAGTACGTGGTCAAGCATCGAGTTGTGTCCAAGATCTGATGGCTGGGGTTGGGTTGGGCAGCTGGGGAAGTTACAGGCATTTATAAGAGTATCCAGGCCAAGAGCACTGGCACACATCTGTAATCCCAGTACTTGGGAGGCTGAGACAGGAGAGGATTGCAGGTTCAAGGTCAGTCTCAGCAACTTAGCAAGATCCTCAGCAACTTAGTGAGACCAGTTTCAAAAACAAAAAATAAAAAGGACTGGGGATGTAGCCCAGAGATAGAACAGCCCTTAGGTTCAATCCCTAGTACTAAAAAACAAACAAACAAAACAAATCAGAGTTGCCAAGATTCCTTTCCGACAGGGACTCAGAAGGCTGAGTTCTTGTAGTTCTTGAAGGCATTTTAGTGTCTCTCGGACCAGCTGGTACACTCTTGGTCCATGAACTTCGTATACTGGGAAGCCCTTCATCCTTATATTAGATGTCAAAGGATAAAGATAGACATCCATCAGAATCCAGGACAACTTCTCGATGCCAGGCTTCAAGCCTGGGCCCTGTGGCAAATGTTCTTCTCTTTGGATGAATTTTCATCCTCTGGACATCAGAAAACAACTGAAGCCAAACATGAAATGGTAAGATACATGTATCTGGAGGGACCAGGTGGGACCACTACTACCCCAGAGGATGCTTCTGCTCCCCTATCAGGTTGGCATGACCCTGGAGTGGGAGTCTCACTCCAGGGCTGGATTCTGGAGGCAATTTCTGCCATCCATGTGAGAATAAGAAGTGAGTGGGGACAAAGATGAGATTAAGAAGTGATGAAAAGCCAGGCACTATGTTGCACACCTGTAATCCCAGTGGTTGGAAGGTTGAGACAAGAGAATCACAGGTTCAAGGCCATTTACAGCAACTTAGCAAGGCCCTGTTTCAAAATAAAAAAGGGCTAGGGGTGTAGCTTGGAGATAGAACACACCTGGGCTCAATCCCTAGTCCAAATAAAATAAAAAGGGCTGGGGGTATATCTCAGTGGCAACTACCCTTGGGTTCAATCCTCAGAGTCAAACAAATAAAATCTGGGTATAAAGGCACACATCTGTAATTCTAGTATTTGGGATGCTGACAAGAGGATCTCAGGTTTGAGGCCAGCCTAAGCAACTTAGCGAGGCTCTCAGTGACCCAGGGAGACCATTTTTCAAAATAAAAATAAAGTAGGGCTGGAGGTATAGCTCAGAGGTAGAATGCCCCTAGGTTCAATTCCCAGCACCAAAAATAAATTAACTAAGAAAATAAAAAGGTACCATAAATACATACATACATACATAATTAATTAATTAATTAATTAAAATTAAAAAGGGTCAGTGGAGCTGGGCACAGTGACATATGCCTGTAATCTCAGTACTTGGGAGGCTGACACAGGAGGATTGCAGGTTCGAGGACAGCCTCGGCAAGTAGTGAGACTCTCATCAACCTAGCAAGACCCTGTTTCCAAATACAAATAAAATAGGGCTGGGGATGTATCTCAGAGGTAGAATGCCCCTGGGTTCCATCCCCATTAACACACTTAAAAAAAGGGTCAGGGGCATAGCACGGAGTTAGAACCCCTGGGTTCAATCCTCAGTACAGAATTGCCAAAAAAAAAAAAAAAATGTAAGTGATGAAAGATTCTGTGGCTGTTACTGAACAACATTCCGTCATTCTTCTCTGTTTCAACTTGGCTTGAGTAGACAACTCCCAGGTCTACCTCCTCCCCCACACCCCAGCCAATGGCCCCCCTGTGGCACGTTGCTCTCAGGGAAGAAGCCTGCTGGTAGTGGTTGTCTAGTCCTGCTCGCTCTGCAGGGGCGCCAGTCTGGGCAGAATGGAAGATGGCTATAGTTCATGGGTGAGAAGGAGAGGGTGTGGGAAGACTGGTGATCTGGAAAGGAGCAGACCGTAGATGGACGCAGCAGGGTAACTCAGTCCAGCCCAACTGTCGCGGCCCCCAAGCCAAGCAGCCAATAGTAGGGACTTGCCTCAGACCAGGGTAGCCCAAGATTTGCAAGCCAAAGCCTAAGAGAGGGAACACCAACAAGCAGGAAACAGAAGAGCTGTCGGGAGCAGGGAGGCCACCCCATCCTCAGGCAGCACGTTTGTTGTGCTCTATGACTCTGCTTTCACAGGTATATGCCCAGTGAGCGAGTCGGCCCTGAAGTGCAAGCTGATGCGGAATGGCTCGGGCAACGCAGTGGTTATCGTGGTGGGCGGAGCCGCGGAAGCCCTCTTGTGCCACCCGGGCGCAACCACCGTCATCCTCAAGAATCGTAAAGGTTTTGTGAAGCTGGCCTTGAAGACAGGGTGGGTCCCTAACTTCTGGGGCCCTTTGGTCAGGGTGCCACAGCCCCCCCTGGTGCCCTCCCCAGAAAGGTGCCCTCCCTGCAAAACCTGCTAGAGAGGCCCCCTTCACTCTGATAGACTGCTCCCCCCCATCCCCTACACTGTGCCTTGGGAATGTTTGGGACTCCAGACCTATTTCAGCGGATTTTGTAGTCACTCAAAGTTGGTGAGAGAAGAGCAGAAGACTTTTGCGTTTCTGTCCTAAGGCCTGGTAAGCGGGGGTCTGGGGAAGGGGGGCTTCCCTCTTTAACCACCTGGTCACTGAGAGTCTCTGAGAAACTCCCCAAACAAGAAAGGAACTGGCCATGGTGAAAGATAATTGCAAAGATGAATAAAATATGTCCTCCTTGCTGGATGTGGCCATGCACACCTGTAATCTCCGCACTTGAAAGACTGAGATAGGAAGATCACAGGTTCGAACTCAGCCTCAGCAACTTGATGAGACCCTATTTCAAGAATAAAAAGGAGCTGGGGGTGTCCTTGGAGGTAGAATACCCCTGGGCTCAATCCTCAGTACCAAAAATAAAAAAAGACATGCCCCAAAGAGTGTCCAATCTGCTTTGAAAAATAGCAGTTATCAAATACCTGCAGTGTGCCAAGCATAGGACTTGACATTGAGGATTTGAAAGAACACAAGACTCCAGCCAGGTGTGGTGGCGCACACTTGTAATGCCAGCATTTGGGAGGCTGAAACCAGAGGATCCGGGTTCGCAGCAAGTCTCAGCTACCTAGTGAGGCACTCCACAACTTAGTGAGACCCTGCTTCAAAATAAAGAATAAAAAATAGGGCTGGGGGTATAGCTCGGAGGTAGAATGCCCCTGAGTTCAATCCCCAGTAGTGAAAAAAAAAAAAACACATAAGACTTGGTCCTTGGGAACTCACAGGCCAATGTGGAAGACAAACCCACACACATATCGTTACAAAATATAAGTAGAATCCAACCACTTACCAACTACTATCCCCTGTTTGAACTACTGTCATTTATCCTTTTTTGGGGGGGGTACTGGGGATTGAACCTAGGGTCATTCTACCTCTGAGCTACACCTCCAGCCCTATTATTATTATTATTATTACTGTTATTATTTATTTATTTATTTTACTAGGTATTTAACCCAGGGGCATGCTACCTTTAAGCTACACCCCTAGTCCTTTTTATTTTTTTGTTTTGAATCAGGGTCTTGCTAGGTTGCTGAGAGTCTTGCTAAGATCCTGAGGTTGATCTAGAACCTATGATCCTCCTGTCTCAGCCTCCCAAGTACTGAGATTACAGATATGCAGCACCACACCTGGCTAGCCCTTTTTATTTTTATTTTTATTATTATTATTTTTTTTGCGGTACTGGAGATTGAACTCAGAGGCATTCTACCTCCGAGCTATATCCCCAGCCCTATTTTTTATTCTTTATTTTGAAACCGAGTCTCACTAAGTTGCAGAGTGCCTCACTAGGTAGCTGAGGCCTTTTTATTTTTAAACAGGGTTTTGCTAAGTTGCTGAGGGTCTTGTTAAGTTGCAGAGGCTGACCTAGAACCTGCAATCCTCCAGTCTCAGCCTCCTAAGTACTGGGATTCCAGGTATGCACCACCCACCTAGCTATCTGTCCCTTTGATTAGCACAATACTTTTAACTGTTCGCTGATTCTGGCTCTACCCCCCTTCACCTCCAAGAGTCTCTTCCCAATGGTAGCCAGAATCATTCTGTTTAATGTAGGTCAGATCATGTCATAATGATCCAGTGGCTTCCATGACACTCAGAGCAAGAGCCCAAATCCTTACTAATCTGGTCCTCAGCCCCCTCTGTGACCTCATCCCCACTACTCTTCCTGTTGGTCACTTCTTCACAGGTACACTGGCCTTCTTGCTGCACCCCAAACATGCCACATGTTCTGCCTTAGGGTCTTGGCTCTAGCTGTCCCCACTGCCTGGAGCACTATTCCTCCTTGTCACTGGTTCATTCCCTCACCTCCTTCAAGTCTGGGTTAGCCAGCATTCTCCCCGCTGTGACCCCAACACCTGACCCGCAAAACCTAGAGGAAGAAGACTCTGGAGATTTCAGTCCACATTTGACTGGCTTCAAACAGGAGCTGAGCTGCAGGTCCTCGGGGCATCATGGCAGGGAGCAGGGCGCAGAGAGCAGAGACGGTCAGAGAACCAGTGCTGTCCCCGTCAAGGACCCACCAAGGACACTTCCCCAGCAACCAAGTCCCGCCTGCAGCATGGCTGCCTTGTCTACCACATGAGGTCTGGAGGACATTTTAAATCCAAACTACAGCCAGGAGTGATGGTGCATGCCTGTAATGTCAGTACTTGGGAGGCTGAGACAGGAGGATCACAGGTTCATGGCCAGCCTCAGCAACTTAGCGAGACTCTGTTTCAAAATAAAAAATAGAACCATTTTCACTAACATGTATAGGGAAGGAAGAAAGGGAATCGAGTGGGATATGGAGGGAAATACACCAAATGATGCGTGCAATGTATGACTTTGGGGTTCTCTTTTGTTTATGTGTTTGTTTTGTTTTGGGTGGCTAGAGATTGGACACAGGGACATTCTACTTATAAGCTATAATCCCAGCCCCCCTTTTCTTTGTGACACTAGGGATTGAACCCAGGGGCATTCTACCTCTGAACTATACCACCAGCCCAATTTTATTTCTTATTTGGAAACAAGGTCTCACTAAGTTGTAGAGGGCCTCACTAAATTGCTGAGGCTGGCTTCAAACCTGCGATCCTCCTGTCTCAGCCTCCCAAGTACTGGAATTACAAGTGTGTGTCACCACGCCTGGTTTAATGTATCACTTCAGATCTCACTATGACATAATTACCATGCAGCAATAAAAGCATTAAAAAAAAAAGAGCTAGGGGCATAGTTCAGAGGTAGAATGACCCTGGGTTCAATCCCTTGTCGCAAAAAAATAAAAAAAGAGTTTCTTCAAGGGGACAAAATCAGAACTGAGCACTGAAAGGCCATGTGAAGACAGAGGAAAGGCACTTCTGGCAGAGGGAGCAGAATGAACAGAAACATGATAAAAGAGAACCTGGCACACTTAGTATGTTAGGCAGGTTGCAAGGAAGCCATGGGAAGTAGAGAAGCTAAAGCAGGTTGTGAAGACTAGAGCAAAAAGAGCATGCTTTTTTTGCTTTAGGAACTCTGGAAGAGTTTTAAAAAGAGCAGCTAAGCTCGGTGGTGGACACCTGTAATCCCAGTACCTGGGAGGCTGAAGCACAAGGATCATAGGTTTGAGGCCAGCCTCCACAACTTAGCAAGACTCTTGTTTCAAAATAAAAAATAGCCGGGCATGGTGGCGCACGCTTGTAATCCCAGCATTCGGGAGGCTGAGACCGGAGGATCCGGGTTCGCGGCCAGCCTCAGCTACCTAGTGAGGCACTCCGCAACTTAGCGAGATCCTGTTTCAAAATAAAGAATAAAAAATAGCGCTGGGGGTGTAGCTCAGAGGTAGAATGCCCCTGAGTTCAATCCCCGGTACCACAAAAAAAAAAATTAAAAAATTAAAAAATAAAAAGGGCTGGTGATGTACCTTGGAGGTAAAATGCTCCTGGGTTTAATCCTCAGTACCAAAGGGGAGGGGGGAGAGGAGAGGAGATGGCATGTCTACATATAAAGTTTAGGAAGATCACTCTGAGTGTTGGTTGCAATGAAGGCCATTAGATGTCTGGAGATTCATTTCTTCCCATCACAGGACAAGGTATGGCAGCCCTCTTAGAGGTTCAGTTCAGGACACGAGGCTCATGGTTGGGTATTGGGTTCTTGTCCTCTAAAGGGAAGATTGGAGACATTTCCCAGCTTGGACAGAATTTTGCTGTGGGAGATTTTGCTTCCCCTGGAGAACTCATACCCTGCCCCTCTCTTTGCAGGGCACACCTTGTCCCCTCCTATTCTTTTGGTGAGAATGAGGTCTACAATCAGGAGACCTTTCCTGAAGGCACGTGGTTAAGATTCTTCCAAAAAGCCTACCAGAAAATATTTAAAACAATCCTGGGATTAAATTTCTGTACCTTCCACGGCCGGGGCCTGACTCGCGGATCCTGGGGCTTCTTGCCTTTCAATCATTCCATTACCACTGTTGGTGAGCTTCCTGCTTTCTCTGGGGGACCTGGCTACTTGATCCCCCCACTTCATATCATCCACCAGGACCAAAGGGGACCTGGTTGACAACTAGGATGGGCCAAAGGAATTCCAGTAGGTGTGGTTGAGAGCAGGGTGGGGAGGACAATGAAACAGATAACAGTTATGGTCATTCCCAGGTGGGACAGAGTTCAACAGCTGTCACAAGAACAGCCTCATGAGTATTCCTTCAGCTCTCTCCTGTGTTTGCTCTCATTCTTTGCAGAATGGGGAAAACTAGGTGTTCAGAGCTCGTGGGCCAGGATGGAGCTGGAAGGAAAGGGGCTGAGTGTGGTGGTGCACACCTGTAATCCCGGTACTTGGGAGACTAAGACAGGAGGATTGCTGGTTTGAGATCAGCCTCAGTAAATTAGCAAGACCCTGTTTCAAAATAACAAAAAAGCCTGGGGGTACAATGGCCCTGGGCTCAATGCCCAGTTCCTCAAAAGCCCCAAAATAGCATATAAAAAGAGCTGGGGGTACAGTTCAGAGGTAAAATGCCCCTGGGTCCAATCCATAGTACCAAAAAAAAAATTGAACAAAGGAGACGGCCCTTTGGTTGGTACATATGGTTGGTACGCGGCCCCTAGTGAAGGATGGGTACTGTGAGTAGGGGTGGGGACTCTGATGTTTGTCTCGTCTCTTCCATAGTTGGGGAACCTCTGCCAATCCCCAAGATTCTGATGCCCACCCAGGAGACCGTGGACAAGTACCATGCACTCTATATCAGTGCCCTGCGCAAGCTGTTTGACCAACACAAAGTCAAATATGGACTCCTTGAGACCCAAGAGCTGATTGTCCTATAACAGGAGCCCAAATCCCTAAAGCCATGAGGGTTCCAAGTAGAGCAACAAGAAAGGAAGAATTGGGGGAAGGAGCAGATCTCAAGGATGTGAGGGGAAGCCAACCAAACCAGAAAAGATTAGTGAATCAGGGTTCCAGTGATGGCATCCCCTCCCAAGTGGCAGAGTCAGATTTAGGGGAAGGAACCAGAGGGCCTGGAAGGACTGGGTGGCTGTCTAGCAGAGGAGGTGGCTCTGTCTCCCCTGGTTGTTATTTTAGGGTGACAACTCAGTGTAGGAGTCTTGAGCTGCTCTAGTTGTCTAATCCAAGTCATGAAAAGCCACCAAACACTGTGCCCCTTCCACCAACACCTTAGGGATGCCACTTCTATTTAGGTTTAGGCTCAGAAGCTTTGTGTAGAACAGGGCTGATTTGTTTCCTCCCAGGCTCATTCCTTACAATCTGGGGACTGCCACAAGGTAAACTGGGGACCCGAAATGTGACTCAAGCAGCAGGATTCCTTTAGCTATGACAGAGTTCTAGATTGGCAATGCAGTTACATGTTTATTCTATAAAAATAAAGTGCTAGATATATAAAATGGTTTATGATTATTTCCTAATTACTCTGTGGTTCACTCCTGGGCATCCCTCAAACCTAAGATTTGCCTTTCTGACTAGAGAGTTGGTATGTGGAGAGCCATTTTCCTCTTCTTCATCCACCATTTATATTGCTCTCAAGAGAAAATAGAGGGGAAAGGAACCATTGCTACAGGTATTAGGAGACAGGCAGAAACATGGGAACTGGCACAAGTCCCCACGAAATACCCACATAATTGCGCCAAGGCAGAAGGAAGGGAGTCACAAGACCATGTGCCAGCTATAAATTTCGTTAATGTTAAATACAGTGTCCCATGTCATCATTTTCACAATCTCTCTCTCTTTCTCCCTCTCCCTACTCTCATGAGTGTGTGTGTGTGTGTGTGTGTGTGTGTGTGTGTGTGTGAGAGATATATGGGAATTGAACCCAGTGGTATTCTACCTCCAAGCCACAACTCTAGCCCATTTTCTATTTTTTATTTTGAAATAGTCTCACTAAGTTGCTGAGGGTCTCACTAAATTGCTGAGGCTGGCCTTGAAAACTGTGATCATCCTGTCTCAGCCTCCCAAGTACTAAAATTATAGATGTGCACCACTGCACCTGGCACAACCTGTCTCTCAATGTTAACTCAGCCCTGTGAGATTGAAATTGCTATCATCTCCATTTGACAGTAGCTAAAGTTCCTAGAGGTTAAGTAACTTGCCCAAAGCCAGACAATTTTTCATGGAAATAGCATTCAAACCCAGGTCTCACTAATTCCAAACCAAAGTTCTCACCAATGTAGCCCTCACTAATGTCCTATTTCTCATTTTGGGGGGACACCAATTTATCAGCTTCAATATCCTAAGCTAAATCCCATGGCATCCACAAAAAATTAGTTCATAAGTGAGGGCAAGCATAGCATACTTCTATCCAGAGTGGTCCCAGGTTAGACCTCAGGGAAAATAATTCATTAAAAAAAACTTTTTTCATATATACCAGGTGCATTGTCGCATGCCTGTGATCCCAGTGTTTGGCAGGCTGACATAGGAAGATCACAGGTTTGAGGCCAGCTTCAGCAAAATAATGAGACCTTGTTTTGAAATACAAAAGAAAAAGGGCTGGGGTGTAGCTAGGAGGTAGAATGACCCTGGGTTCAATCCCCACTACCAAAAACATTTCTATATCAATAGAATGGAACTAAGAGTACAGAAACAAACCCATATAGTTGTGGTCAATTGATTTTCACCAAGGGCACCAAGACAATGTAATAGGGGAAAGAATAATCTTTTCAACCATTGGTACTGGGACAACTAAGTACCCGCATGAAAAAGAATGAGATTAGGCCATTACCTCACACCATATACACAAATTAAGTCCAAATGGATCAAATACCTAAAGTGAAATATAAAACTATTCATCTTGTAGAACAAAACATAGGTATAAAACTTGGGTAAGGTAATAGATATGATACCAAAAGCACAGCAAAAAAAGAAAAAATGAGTTGGGCTCCATTCAAATGAAATGCTTTCAAACTTCAAAGACCACCATAAAGAAAGAGAAAAGATAATCCATGGAATGGGAGAAAATATTTGCAAATCATGTATCTGATAAGCATCTAGTAGCCAGAATATATACATAAATCTTACAAATCAACAACTAAAAGACACAATTTTAAGCCAGGCGTGGTGGAGTACGCCTATAATCCAAGCTAGTTGGGAGGCTAGCAGGAGGACCCTAAATTTGAGGCCAGCCTGGGCAACTATTTCAAAATAAAAAGGGCCGGGGATGGAGCTCAGTGGTAAAACATCCCTGGTTTCCATTCCCCAGTACCAGGGGGAAAAAAAGACAAAAAATAAAAATGGGCAAGAAAAGTTATGACTTAAAATTGAGTTACAAGCTGGGCGTGGTGGCGCATGCTTGTTATCCCAGCATTTGGGAGGCTGAGACCGGAGGATCCGGGTTCGAGGCCAGCCTCAGCTGCCTAGTGAGGCACTCTGTAACTTAGTGAGACCCTGTTTCAAAATAAAGAATAAAAAATAGGGCTAGGGGTATAACTTGGAAGTAGAATGCCCCTGAGTTCAATCCCCAGTACCGCAAAAAAAAAAAAAAAAAAATTGAGATACAGTGTTTTGACTCTATTAATGGATAAATTTAAGACTCAAATATATCTATATTCATATCTATCTATATATCTATATCTACATCCATATATAGATATATATCCATATCTATCTATATATCTATATCTACATCCATATATAGATATATATCCATATATAGATATATCTTGAAACCAAAGGTTTTCTACCTCTGAGCTACATTCCCAGCTCTTTCTATTCTTTAAGACAGGTTCTCAGTACAGTGTTGAAGGTCTCGCTAAATTGCTGCTGCTGGCCTCACACCTGCAATCCTCCTTTTTCAGCCTCCCAAGTACTGGGATTACAGGCATGCACTGCCTGGCTTCTTTCTCTGTCTTAAGAGCACATAAGAACAGGCAAAGTGAGATATCAAAGAAAGACGTTTTATCCTGAACAAAGTATACATCTAGTTTCACAGCTACAAGAAGAGAAATGGTCTATCAGAGCTGGGGTAGGGATGTCTGCACATCCCAGCATGGCAGCACTGAAGAAGCTCTGGCAAAGTGAATTAAAATCAGTGAAGAGGAAGGCTACTATTTGCAAATAAGGTTCTAATAGCAATGAAACCGGACTGGTCACTTTGCAATCTAATGATGTCACAAATCCACAATGCTGAGAAATACAAAACAAGGCCTGGCTATAAAATGAAGGTGGTTGAATTATTATATTCTCAAAGGAGCACAGCCATAAAGACTTGATTAAAAGAGGGGAGAGGAACACTAGTGGAGTTGCCATAGAAGTTACCCTGCTCCAAATATTTACCATGTGTCATTACATATCTCACTGACTACAATAAATTTCTAGAGAGATGATCCTATTTTAATTGGACAGTGGAACCTCCCAAGGCTAATTTACTTTTGCAAACTGAGGATTGAACCCAGGGGCATTCTACCACTACAGCCCCAACCCTTTTTATTTTGTTCTTTTGAAACAGGGCTTTGCTAAGTTGTCATGGTTGACCTCAAACCTGCGATCCTCCCACTTCAGCCTCTAGGATTACAGGCATGGGTCATGACACCTGGCAGAATGATCCTATGTCAAAATCACTTGGGCTGGCCCTTGAGGCTCTCTTCTCCAGAGGCGGTGATTGCTCTGTTCCTTGATGTCCTGTGGCTCCTGTCAGTCACTGCAGAATCTTGTAGGGCTTCTGCTGTTGCCACCACCAGGAATGAGGAGGCACTTAGATGCAAGGACATCAAGTGGGATAACATATTTGTAAAGGTCCAAAAATAAATAATGCTATGCAAGGACCAGCTAACTACAAACTACAGAGCTCCTTTATGTTTGACATTTTTCAATACCCAATGTCCCTTGTAAACATTTTAGTGGAAATGACCTCTCCCTCTCTTCTCCTCTTTTCTTCTCTCTCTCTCTCTCTCTCTCTCTCTCTCTCTCTCTCTCTCTCTCTCTCTCTCTCTCCTTGCTACTAGGGATTGAAATCAGGGACATTTTACCTCTGAGCTACACTCCCAGGGATATTCTAACTCTGACCTAAACCTCAGCCTTATTTTTATATTTTATTTTGAAACAGTCTCACTAATTTGCAGAGGACCCCACTAAGTTGCTGATACTGTCCTTGAACCTGTGATTCTTCTGTCTCAACCTCCCAAGTACTGAGATTACAGGCGTGAGCCACCATGCCCTGCTGCTCCAGCCTTTTTTTTTTTTTTTTTTTTTTTTTTGCGGTACTGGGGATTGAACTCAGGGGCATTCTACCTCCGAGCTATACCCCCAGTCCTATTTTTTATTCTCTATTTTGAAACAGGGTCTCACTAAGTTGCGGAGTGCCTCACTAGGTAGGCTGAGGCTGGCTGCAAACCTGGATCCTCCAGTCTCAGCCTCCCAAATGCTGGGATTACAAGCGTGCGCCAACATGCCTGGCTCAGCCCTTTTGAATTTTTATTTTGAAACAGGTTCTTGCTAAGTAGCTGAAGGTTTTGCTAAATTGCCGAAGCTGGCCTTGAGGCTGTGATCCTCCTGTCTCAGCCTCCCAAGTACTGTGATTACAGCTACATGCCACCACACCCATGGAGGCTGATTTTCTCAAGCCCATATCTTGCTGAAATGTACATGGCAATTCATACAAAGTTGCATTGCTTTTTTTTCTTGGATAGTTAGGAGCAGATTAGTGTTACCTTGTATACTCTGCTTTGTGTTTGTTAGTTTTGCACTGTAGAGTTGTGTGGAATTAGAAGCCTAATGAAGTCCATTCTTACTTCAATGCAGATTAGCAGCCCTTCAGATGGACATACTTACAGTACAGATTACTATGGAACTAGACTTGCAAGCCTATCACTAATGAAACATTTAGAAAAACACAATTATATCCATAAATACATATTTTTGGCAGTACCAAAGATTGAAACTGAACTCTGGGGTATTTTCCCACTGAGCTGCACCTCCAACCCTCTTTGTTTTTTATTTTGAAACAGAGTCTTGCTAAGTTGCTGAGGGTCTCACTAAATTGCTGAGGCTAGCCTCAAACCTGCAGCTCTCCTGTCTCAGCCTCCTAAGTATGGGATTTCAGGCGTGCACCACGCTGGCAAGTATACCTGGTTTTACTCAAGCAATACTTAACAAAAAAATCACATATGACATCCCCAAGCCACACTTCAACGACTGTTATTTTTTTAAAGTTTGTATAACGCATAATTCATTTCTTAAAGTGTATAATTCAGTGGTTTTTCATATGAATGTCTACTTTTAAGACATCTTAGAAAGTCCAGTCTCTGAAGAACCGCCCCAAAGAAGCATTTAAGATACAGCATTTCTATTGAGTATTTGATTTTAAGTGGATAATAAGGTTTTTGTTGTTGTTGTTGGTGGTGGTGGTGGTGTGTGTGTTTGTGTGTTACTTGGGATTGAACCCAGGGGTGTCCTAACTCCAAGATACACCTTCATCCTTTTTATTTTGAAACAGGATCTTGTTAGGTGGCTGAGAGTCTCCCTAAGTTTCCAAGGCTGATCTCAAACCTGCAATCCTTCTGTCTCAGCCTCCCAAGTACTGGGATTACAGGTGTGCACCGCCATGCCCTGCTAATAAGAGTTTTTAAATAATATACTTGGATAATAAGGGTTTTTAAATAATATAATCAGATTTTCTTTCTCTTTACTTTCATTATCAATTGTGATATTTTTGCAGTATGAGATGAATTTTCAGGAACAATTTACAATGTATTATAGTGAACCAATAGAATATGAGTTTACCTTATGACAGCTTAAAGCCTAAATTCGATCCAGGAACCAACAGGTTATAAATTATAAGCAAACAATATAGTTGTTTAAAAACTCAAGAGAATAAACCAATAAATTGTTAGAATTGATGAAAGCTCCTCCAAGTGACTCATACAAGATAATAGATACCCAAACCTATTTTTCCATATTGTACTTTCCAATTAAAATATATAAAGTGAAAAAAAATGTATAAAACTTACTGAGATATAGAAAAGATTGTGTGAACAAATGGAGAAACAGATCATGTTCCTGGGTGAGGAAATCAATGTTATAATGATACTATTTCCAAATTAGTGATTGACTTTGATATATTTGTGAAAGTATACCATGTGCATTAGGGTTAACTGAATGTTTTATGCACTTCTAATTAAAATCCTTGTAGGATTTTGTTTGGAACTTGAGAAAGTTATTCTAAAATTCATTTGAAAGAATAACCACTTCTGGGTATCTACCCAAAAGAATGGAAACCAAACTACCAAAGCAATGCATATGTATCTATGTTTATAGCTGCACAATTCACAATTGCCAAACTATGGAACCAGCCAAGATGTCCATCAACAGATAAATAGAGTACAAAACTATAGGATATGTACACAATGGGATTTTACTCAGCCATAAAGAAGAACAAAATCATGTCATTTGCAGGGAACTGGAGAACATTATGCTAAGTGAGATTAGTCAGTCACAAAAAGTGAAAGGTTGGATATTCTCCCTAATATGTGGAAGCTAGGGAGAAAATGAGGCCTAGGAGGGACTCCAGACAAAGGAGGAGAAACCTTAGATGAGTGAAGAAGGCGACCTGAGGAGGAGCTAGCACTACTAGGTAGCAAAACACATTAAAAATATGCAAATGCTAAGCCAGGCGTGGTGGCACACACTTGTAATCCCAGTACTTGGGAGGCTGAGACAGGAGGATCCAAGGTTCATGGCCAGCCTCAGCAATTTAGTGAGGCCCATGGCGATTTAGTGAGACCCTGTTTCCAGATAAAAGGATAAAATAGGACTGGGGGTATAGCTTGGAGGTAGAATGCCCCTGGACTCCATCCTCAGTAACACCAACCAACCAATCAATCAGCAAATGTTAAATACAATAGTGAGCCAGTAATCTCAGTACTTGGGAGGCAGAGGCAGGAGGATTGCAAGTTCAAGTCCAGCCTTTGCAACTTAGCAAGACCCTGTTTCAAAATAAAAAATGAAAAAAGGACTGGGAGTACAGCTTAGTGGTAGAAGGTCCCTGAGTTCCACCCACATATGGAAAAAAAAAGACAATAGGGAATACTACTGGTGCAAAAATAGATACATATGTCAGTGGATCCAAACAGAGAGCCCCAGAACAGATGTATGAATACACACACACACACACACACACACACACACACACACACACACACACGGTGAACACAAGAGAAAAGAAGCCTCACAAACTGGAAGAGGTAGATTGCTCATTAAATGGTATTACAGGGAAAATGAGCTATTACTATTTGGGGGAAGAGCTATAATGTCATCTTACCTTGTATACCTAAATATACTATTTTTGTGTGTGTGGCACTAGGGATTGAACACAGGAGCATTCTACCTCTGAGCTCCACCCCCAGTCCTATTTTATTTTTTATTTTGAAAGAGTCTTGTGGTAACTTCCCTCAGGAGAAAATGGAGGGGGCCCCCCTAGGGGCCTAGAAAGATTTTTCTTTAGCTCTGATATTTTCTAGGCCAAAGCAATACCCCAACCCAATGACATAACATTGTTATCCAAGTGTACAGCAAAGTCAGTGTCAAGCCATGCATGGCGGTACATGCCTATAATTCCAATACATGGGAGGCCGAGGCAGAAGGATTGCATATTCAAAGCCAGCCTCCGTAACTGAGATCCTCCACAACTTAGTGAGACCCTGTTTCCAAATAAAAAAGGGGCTAGGGAAGTAGCTAGAGCTAGCATGTCCCTAGGTTCAATCCCTCAAACAACAACAAATTAGTTGTCAAGGTCCCTTAGAATTTGTGGAGCTGCAAAAAAGATGAATGGCATTTCCACGCAGGCATAGCTCAACAGACTTGCCTCAGGTACCACAGGCCCAACCCCACTTTTATCCTGTGGTTACATAACAAGAACGTATCAAGAGGGACAATGGAGACAGGTTGGAGTGAACGTAGATGGGGGGGAAGGTTCCATATTGGGAGACACCTTCAGGCTCACTGCTGCCCTCAGGCCCAAGACTGTCACAGGGAACACACTCCAGGCCCCCACGGCACAAGCCACCACAGTGGCAAAGCATAATGTCAGGAGGAACTAAAAACATCAATTTGGTGCTGGGGATGGACCCAGGGCCCTTCTACCTCCAAGCTACACTCCCAGCCCTTTTTCTTTTTCATTCGGAAACAGGGCTTCGCTAAGTTGCCGAGACTGGCCTCAAACCTGCAATCCTCCTGTCTCAGCCTCCCAGATACTGGGATAATAGGCATGAGCTAGAAGCATTTTAGGGACTAAACTCTTACTCCCAAGACCTACTATAGCCTCTGCCCTCTGCCCCCAATAACCAGTTTTCCTCAGTCAATGGAAGAAAACAGAGCTTGGGGACGGCCTAGGATAGGGAAGCGCTGACTCAGAATGCATGGCAGTCACCCTGGGTTGGAGGAGGACTCTGCCCCCTCGACAAACCCAGCTCCCTGGAAGTCAGCCAGGTAACACAGCCGAAACATCTGCGCAAACAAATCCTCCCTAAAGGCAAGCAGAGGCTGGGAGATGCCTCATCTTTATCCCCAGGATCTCTCATACCACATGACACAAACGGGTCATGACAGTACACAGTGTCCCTGGAGGATCAGCAGTTCGCAGACGCATCAGCCCGCCACTCCGTCACTCCGTGCTTACAAGCCCTGGCTACACTATCATTTCGTTATTTTACCAAATGCACCCAAGAATTGCTACTACTGGTCTAGATGCTGGGATCGCCGTTCTGGATAAAACAAAGAACCTGACCTCCCAGAGCTGGCAATCTAGTTGGGAGAAGCAGACAAGCAAGCAACACTCATCAGGTAGTGAGAGCTGCCATTAAGAAAAATCAAGCCAGACGTGGTAGCGCACACCTATAATCCCAGTACTTGCGAGGCTGAGACAGGAGGATCACAGTTCAAAGCCTCGGCAACTTAACGAGACCTTGTTTCAAAATTTAAAAATAAATAAATAAATAAATAAATAAATAAATAAATAAAATAGGGCTGGGGGTTAGCCCAGAGGTAGAAGGCCCCTGAGTGGGTTCAATCCCCAGGACTACAAGAAAGACGGGGCGGGGGGGGGGGGGGGGGGGGGGGGAGGAAGAAGAAGAGGAGGAGGAGGAGGAGGAAGAGGAAGAGGGAGAAATCAAGCCAATAAGCAAATCCACAGGTTACAAGAAGCCTCGTTTCAGCTAGAGTGGTAAGGGAGGGCCTCCCTGGAAATGTGGTACTTGAAGAGAGGCCTGACTGAAGTGAGGCAGCCAGGCCTGCTTACATCGGTGGAAGAAGAGTCCAAGGAGAGGAAAAACCCTAAGGGGGAATCTAGCTGGTATTTTCAGGGAAGAGCAGGATGGGCAGGTTATTGGTAGGAGTGAAATGAACAGGGGAAGAATGGATGAAGAGGTGAGAGAGGTAGACTGAAACAAGATGGAGTTACTACTCCCAGATCCAAGGAATGACTTTGAATATTTTGTCTAAGTAAGAAGAGGAATCTGGGGAGGGTTTAAAGTTTTGGTTTGGTTTGGTTATTGTTGTCACGTGGTACTGGGGATTGAACCCAGGCTGCCCAACCTTTGAGCTACACCCCCAGCCCTTTTAATTTTTGGAAACCGGTTCTTGCTAAGTTGCTGAGGCTGGCCTAAAACCTGCGATCCTCCTGTCTCAGTCTCCCAAGTACTGGGGCTACAGGTGTGCACTACCGTGCCAGGTTTAAGTTTTTTTTTTTTTTTTTCCATTATGAAAAAATTTAAGTATATGCCAAAAGTAGAGAGAATAGCATAATGAACCCCCAAGGACTCATTATTTAGATTTAGCAAATATCAAGATATTGCCACTTGCTTCATCTATTCAACTTTTTTTATTTTTGCTGATTTATTTATTTATTTATTTACTTATTTATTTATTTATTTACTGGCACTGAGGAGTGAACCAGGGACACTCTACCTCTGAGTTACACCTCAAGTCCTATTTTTTAATTTTGAAACAGGGTCTCATTAAGTCACCTCACACTGGCCTGGAACCTGTAATCATCCTGTCTCAGCCTCCCAACTACTGAGATTACAGGCATGTGGCACGATGCCCAGCTATTCTTTCTTTTCTTTTCCTTGTTTTTTTTTGGGGGGGGGCGTGGGGGCTACGGGAGATTGAACGTAGACGCATTCTATCTTTAAGCTACAACTCAACCGTATTTTATTTTGAAACAGGGTCTCATTAAGTCACTTCATACTGATCTGGAACCTGTGATTCTCCTGTCTCAGCCTCCCAAGTTCTAGGACTGCAGGCATGTGTCACCACATTTGACTATTCTTTCTTTTTCTTCTCTTTCTCTCTTTCATTTTTTTTTGGTATGGGGGATTGAACCCAAGGGTATTGTACCTCTGAGCTACACCCTCAATAATTTTTTTTGTTTTTTAAATTTTTTAAACTTCATTTTATATTATGTTGTGGTGCTGACTATTGAACCCAGGGCCTTGTGCATGCTAGGCAGATGCTCTACCACTGAGCTACACCCTTATCCCAGCCCTTTTTACTTTGAAATAGACTCTCACTAAATTTCTGAGAGTTTCACTAAATTGTCGAAGCTGGTCTCAAATCTACAATCCTCCCATCTTAGCCTCCCAAGTACTGGGATTACAAGCATGTACCACCACACCTGGCTGCTGAAATATTTTAAAGTAAACTTCACTTTTATGTATGTCACATTTAAAAAATATGTCCACGAGGACTGGGGATGTAACTCAGTCATAGAGCACTTGCCTCACATGCTTGTAACACTGACTTCGATCTCCATTACCGCAAAAAATAAAAATAGAAATATGGCCAAGAATAAAAAATGTCTGCTTTCTTACATAAAAATAAAGCTATCATCACGCCTAGCAAAATTAATCTAATATTCAGTATATAGTCATATTGGCCTCATTGTCTTCAAAATGCTTTTTTCTAGCTGGGCATGGTGGTGCACGCTTGTAATCCCAGCATTTGGGAGGTTGAGACTGGAGGATCCGGGTTCTCGGCCAGCCTCAGCTACCTAGTGAGGCACTCTGCAACTTAGTGAGACCCGGTTTCAAAAAAATGAATAAAAAATAGGACTGGGGGTATAGCTCGAAGGTAGAATGCCCCTGAGTTCAATCCCCAGTACCGAAAAAAAAAGTTTTTTTCTAGTTGATTTATGATGTCCCATAAATTATTTTGATCTAGAGTAGTTCTTTACCTCTGCTCACCACTTTTTTTTCATATCAGTGATTTCTTGAAGAAACTAGATCATTGCTCTTTACAAATCTCATGTTCTGGATTTGTCTGTCGGCCTTGTTGTAATGTCTTTTAACTTGTTCTTTTATTCCTCCTATTCTCTATAAACTGGAAGTTTGCCTGAGGCTTATTTAGATTCAGGTTCAATTTTGGAGGCAAAAGTACTTTTATAGGTAAGCACTTCATGCTGGGTTGTCCCACTTTTAGTGATTCTAACATTCTGATCAGAAGCATAGATGGTGACAGTGGGATTTTTTTCATTGTGACATTCCATGTCAACCTCTCACCTCATGGTTTAGTAGCCACTAATGATCACTGCCTGACACTAATGTTTCATCAGAGGTTGCACAATAATGTTTTGCTATTTCTATCATTCTCTCCACACTAATTAGCTAATGTAATGTAGAATATTCAGAGACGTGTTGCTTTCAACCATACCCTTCGAACCTGTTCCTTTCCTCTCCATACAGGTAACCACCTTTGTTAATTTGGGGGTTTCTAGATTTCATTTTGTGATTAGAAGCGCACGCACATCTGTGTATGTGTGTGTGCGTGTGCATGTGTGTATGCGTGTACAGATGGTTCCTGGGTGCTATAGTTTGGACCTAGAATGTCCCCCAAAGGCCCTTGTGTTAAAGACTTGGTCCCCAGGCTACAGCACTATTGGAAGGAGGGGAACCCTTTAGGAGGTAAGGCCTAGTGGAAGAAAGTTAGATCATTGGAAGTATAGCCTTGAAGGGGATTTGGAGACTCTGACCACTTCCTATCTCTCTCTTTACTTTTCAGCCACCATGAGAAAACAGGCCTCCTCCACCTTGAACTCCTGACATGATATACTGTGACATCACAAGCCCAAAGCACTGGGGCCAAGTGATCATGGACTAAAAGTCCTGAAACCATGAGCCAAAATAAGCCTTTCCTCTTTATAAGTTCATTTTCTCTGGGGTTTTGTCACAGTAACAGACAGCTAACTAACACATTTAGTCTGATGATGGTTTGACTTATAAATTTTCAATTTTTTTTTTTTTTTTTTTTTTTTGCGGTACTAGGGGTTGAACTCAGGGGCATTCTACCTCCGAGCTATACCCCCAGCCCTATTTTTTATTCTTTATTTTGAAACCGAGTCTCACTAAGTTGCGGAGTGCCTCACTAGGTAGCTGAGGCTGGCCACGAACCCGGATCCTCTGGTCTCAGCCTCCCGAATGCTGGGATTACAAGCATGCGCCACCACGCCCGACTAAATTTTCAAATTTAATAATGGAACACCTATATCAAAATCTGGCAAACCTAAACAGTGTCTTATTATGTAGGGAGACTTAAATATGTGATAAAATTACAAATAAAAGCAAGGGGAAATAGACAAATACATCAATACAGTGTTTACTCATGGTGGGGATGGCAAGGAGGAATAATAAAAGGAGAAGCATGCGGAGACTTGGAAGGTACTAGTAACATCTATTTCTTTAGCTGCTCAGTAGACACACATGTGTTCATATTATTATTCTTCCAATTCTTTTTTCCTTGTGGCACTGGGGATTGAACCTAGGAGCATTCTACCTCTGAGCTACACCCCCAGCCCTATTTAATTTTTTTTAGAAACAGAGTCTCACTAAATTGTGTTACTGAGGCTGGTCATGAATTTGAGATCCTCTTGTCTCAGCCACTGAAGTACAGGGATTACAAGCATGTGCCACCACGCCCAACTTCCAACTCTTTCAAATGTATGATACATTCCATAATAGCATGAAGAAAAAATAAATGGAAAAACCCTATCGCAGACCTGAAAAGGATTATGTACTTTTTCAGAAACAAGAAGGCTGAGAAGGAGCTGGAAGACCATTGCAGGTTGCTGCTAGTCTACACTTCATTCCATGTCAGATGTATCTTATGTTGACTGGGCAACTTGGACTTTCTTCTGGCATTCAACACTTCTTTTGTGTTGTTCATACCAACCCTCTCTCGTGTTCACAAAGTAGAAGGCATTGGGCCAAATCTGTTTGCAGGTATGCTTTGTTTAAACCACACAGTTAATCATTTTTTAAATCTGAAATGATTTGACAGTGGCATGCATACACACAAACACACACACATACACACACACACACACACACACACACACACACACTTGTAATCCCTATACTTGGAGGATGAGACAGGAGGAAGATCCCAATTTTTATTTTTATTTTTTTTTATTTTTTGTGGTACTAGGGATGGAACCCAGGGGCATTCTACCTCCAAGTTACAACCCCCAGCCCTAGACCTATTTTATTCTTTCATTTTAAGACAGAGTCTTACTAAGTTGCAAAAGACCTCACTAAGTTTCTGAGGATGGCCACAAATCTGTGATTCTCCTGTCTCAGTCTCCAAGTACTAGGATTAAAAGCATGCGCCACCACGCCTGGCAGAGGATCAAAATTTTAAGGCCAACCTCAGCAACTTAGTGAGTCTTTCAGCCATTTAGTTTCAAAATGAAAGAATAAAATAGGGCTAGGGCTGGAGTGTGTGTGTGTGGGGGGGGTATCTACGAAGTAGAATGCCCCTGGGTTCAATAACCAGTATTACAAAAAAAAAATGAAATGGTTCATGAAAATAAAACACACATACATATGTACACATATATATGTCTATGGAGAGAGATATATAAAATAAATGCACACAGTATTAATTACTGAACATGAGATATCAATGATATGCAGGCATTCATTAGATTATTCTTTCAATTTTTCCGTTATGTTTGTAATTGTTTACAATAAAATGTCAGAAGGTCTTTAGAAGGAGCAGGCCCTTTCTGGGTCACCACACACTCCCAACCAATCCCTATTACAACTCCCTGCCTGAGTCCCTTATTTCTAGTACCTCTGTTCTTGATTCCTCCTAGATTCTCCCGCCTCCTGCACGTAAACAGGTCACAGTGTTGGAGCATGACAGATGTTTCTCTCTTCCCATAGGCTGAATGAAGCATATTCAAAATGTAGTTTTTAGAATAGATCAAGGATAATCAATGCTGATGCAATTCCCCCCTCCACCCTACCGTGAAAGGTGGCCCTCTCCACCCACCCTCGGCAGCGATAGTAACTTTGGCAGGTGTATTATATCTTATAAGATAAAGGTGGGGCTTTTGAAAAGTCAAGCCATACCAGGTACTTCTCTCACAAGATTAAATGAAGATTTTTATGATTCTTTATGACCCATAATCTCTCTAGCATCAAAAGGGAAAAGGCTGGGAAACTAAGCTCATCTAAAACATCAAGGGGCTAATGGGGAAAACTGCCGAGTCGAGGATGTAACTTGAGAGATGGACTCAGGCAGCTGTCCCTGAACTTGGAAGCTAGAAGGTGTCCCTGGAGGACGCAGAGGCCCCAGAGAGCTTGCAGCCGATACACTTCCTCTTCAGACTGATGGACTTTTGGTCCCTCATACACCAATCACCTTAGGGAAACTGAAGCCTCTACCCAGTTGGCATCTGTGTAGTCATATTGCCTGTTGACAGGTTTTTTTTGGTACTGGGCATAGAACCCAGAGGCATTCTACCTCTGAGCTATACCACCAGCCCTTATTTTTTTTTATTTTGAAACAGTATTTCACTAAGTTGTTAAGGATGGCCTGATACTTGTGATCCTCTTGTCTAAGCCTCTCAAGTACTGGGATTACAGGCGTGCCCCACCACACCCAGTTAACAGGCTCTTTCTTTGTGTGTGTGTGTATGTGTGTATGGTACTGGGTGTGTGTGTGTGTGTGTGTACCTGGGGATTTAACTCAGGAACATTCTATCTCTGAGCTACACCCCCAGTCCTTTTTTATTTTGAAACAGGGTCTCACTAGGTTAATGAGAGTCTCACTACTTGCTGAGGCTGTCCACAAACCCGCAATCCTCCTGTCTCAGCCTCCCAAGAACTGAGATTACAGTCATGAGCCACCTCTCCCATCTGATATTGTAGATTGAAACCAAGGGTGTTGTTCTACCTCTGAGCTACTCTTTCAGCCCTTTTTAAATTTTCATTTTGAAACAGGGTCTCACTACGTTGTTGAGAGCCTCACTAAGTTGCTGAGGCTGGCTTTGAATCTGTAATCCTTCTGTCTCAGCCTCCCAAGTGCTGAGATTACAGGAATGCGCGTACTGGCCCAGCTCCTAACAGGTTCTTTCTTTGCAAACTATAGTATTCACTCCTGCAGCCATCACATGACACTGAATAAATCCTCAGTTTCCACCACCTCCAGCTTGGCTATTTCTGCACACACCATACTGCCTGAATTCATGCAATTGTTTAGCATACAAAACAAGCTTAGAAGGACTAGGCAGATGGCCAGACGCAGACAGGGAAGCTCAGGGGATAAGCCAAAGTTGGCCAGCAACACTTCCCGGCAGCCTGGCCCAGCATACCAAAGCAGGTGTGTAAAGGGCAAGATCCCTATCTTATTGTTATAGTTACGTGGACAGAGATATTGAGCTCACTTGCCCTTCTGAGTTCCAGTAACCTTTGATATAGGACTAGACCTAGGTGATTTCTACTGACCCTACCACCTTTCAGAAAGGCCTTGCCTTTTGGTTTATTCTTCCATTGACTTACCCAACTTGTGAACCTTCCAGATCTTTGAATTGTTTCTCTGTATCTAAATCTCCACATGACTATGCATTGGCTTAGGAGAATGTTGACGCTATTAATCTTTCTCTGTGACCTACTTTAACTAGTCACTGCCCACATCCTATTGTGACAGAGCTAGTTTGAGAGTTTTTGCTGCTCTGATGAATCCTTATAGGCTGGGACTGAAGCTAAGGCAAAGACCTACTGGAGAAATGTGAATCAATAAAGATAGATGATAGATAGATAGATAGATAGATAGATAGATAGATAGATAGATAGAGACATTCATAAAGCAATGATGAGACCATGTCATCATCCAAAGATTATGATTAATATAATTCTGTGAGGTCACATTAATAAAAAAATAAATAAAAGGAAAGAATCAGTGTACTTACTCACAACCAGATCTCCACATCCTCAAGTTTCCTAATCTTTTTTGACTATTACTCCATTTACTTTGAAATATTCAGGGTGGCCAGGTCCACCTACGTACCAAGAAAGTCCCTGGATGCCCCAGATATTCCAGCTGAGGACATTGCAGAACACTCTCACCGTTAGTTCAAGTGCAACTAAATTCAATTTTTCTCTCAAAGAGAGAAGAAAACAATTGGAAAGCACAGAGACCAACATGCTGATAAAATACAGATGTCTTAGCCAGATGCCTGTAATCCCAGTACTTGGGAGACTGAGACAGGAGGATCACAGGTTTGAGGTCAGCCTCAGCAATTTAGTGAGACCTTCAGCAACTTAGTGAAATTCTTTTGCAAAAATAAAAAGGGCTGGGGATTTACCTCAAAGATAAAAATGCCCCTGAGTTCAACTCTCAGTATTGGGGGAAAAAACAGAATAGAACAAAACCCAAGAATGTCCTACCCTAGTTTATCATAAGTACAGACTGACCTCAGTGATCCATCGTTTACAAGACAGGAAGATTGCAGGTTTAAACCCAGCTTCAGCAACTCAGCAAGACCCTGCTTCAAAATAGGCTGGGTGTGTGACTCAAAGGTAGAATGCCCCGGGCTTCAATCCCCAGCACCAAAAAAAAAAAAAAAAAAAAAAACCTTAAAATCTGACCCAAGTGTGGAATATACTTATCTAAAATTCAATGCTTCCTGCATAATAAGAGATTGGTTAATTTAATTATGGTATTTCCATAGAATGAAATGTCGTGAAGAAAATTGACCTGAAAAAATAACCACAGAATACCATTAAGTGAAAAAACAGGTTACAAAATGGGATAAAGAATATGATCCTATTTTAGTTAATTAATTATGATAGCTAACATTTATTGAAGCTTAATATGAGCATGTATATGAGCAAGCAGAGAAAAGTACTTTACATAAATTATTTTATATGTGTTTAGGCATTTAATTATCTTTTTATAAATGAGGAAACTGAGGCATTACAAGGTTAAGTATATGCCCTAACTCACTCAAGTGGCAGAGCTGATATACAGACCTAGATGTATAGGACTCAAGAGTCCAAACTTGTAACAGTGACACCATATCTATGTCTACATTTGTATAGAAAAAAGCCAAGGCCAGGGATGGTTGTGCACATCTGTAATCCCAGTACTTGGGAAGCTGAGACAGGAGGATCCCAGGTTGAAGGCCAGCTTCAGCACCTGAGGGAGACCCTATTTCATATAAAAAAAAAAGTCAAGAAAGATGGATACCAGGATGTTAACAGTGGTTATTTCTGGGTGGTGTGATTATGCATGACATTTGTTCTCTTTATGTTTTCCTGAGTACTTTGAAGATTGCATGATTTACATGTATTATTTTCATAATCAGGAAAGACAAGAAATCAATTTACATTTTGAAAAAAAGCCAACAAGCCATTGTTCCCAACCTGGAGACAATAAATTGCTGGGGTGTGGGAGAGTAACTTAATTATTACAAGGACTCTGGAAATTGCTACCTGGTCGAAGCATTGTCTATGATGAAAAAAAATAATATGTTTGAATATACTTTAAAATATGAATTAATACTGTCATGATGTCTACACATAGTGGCTGTTATTTGTCATATATTTCTCAAGTGATATTAAAAATACAACTATTATCATGTAGAATTCCTTGGCATTTTATTTTATTTATACTTTCATTGGTGCATTGTACTAATATACCAAAGTGATGCAAACGTAGCCGGACATGATGGCATACATTTGTAATCCCAGTACTTGGGAGGCTGAGACAGGAGGATCACAGGTTCACAGTCAGCCTCAGCCCTTCGTGACTTAGTGACACCCTGTTCAAAATAAAGAATAAGAAATATGGCTGGGGGTGTAGCTTGGAGGTAGAATGCCCCTGGGTTCAATCCCCAGTACCACAAAAAAAGTGATACAAATATACATGCACACAGAACTTGATGTGTTTCCTTTCACATCTCACCCCACTCCCCTCCTCCATCCTCATCCATGTTAGTGAGATTGGTAGTAATACCTTCATGTAGGTCCTTGGCATTTTAAACATTAAAATACTAAGGCAAGGATTGGGATCTGGTGATAAACAGAAAAATATATATGTGCAGGTCAAATTTCTGTAGCTTGAGAGTCTTCTAGCATACCCCCCCCCCAGGAAGCAGGAGGAAATAGAGGGGGAAAAGCGAGAATTCACAAGTTATTAAAGTTAACCCAGGGGGCTCGATTCCTGGAGAAGACAATTTACAAGAATGAGAGAGTGTATGCAGGGAGTTGATGTGGGCTCAGGATATTCTCTTCTGGAAAGACAGAGTGCTAATCTCCCCCTGTGTTGCTAGAGATCCTCAACCGCAGGGATGTCAGCACATCAGCAGGGAGTGGCACTGCAATGCCTGAGCACTAACATTTGCTGCAGGGCCAGGCTGGTTTCCAATCAGCAAGCACTCGGGGGTAGAGGAGACAAAGGATGCAGAACTTTCATTTTTGCCAAACTGCCTCAAAGGTCAGCACCTGCTTCCTTTCATTCTCTCTTCTCCACTTTTGTAGTGTCCTTCTTCCTCTATTACTATACAGCCAATGTCCCCTGTTGATGTCCCAGGACATACTCTTCCACAGGACTCTAGTGGTCTCATTACACATAAGAAACTATCCAGCTGGTCGTGGTGGTGAACACTTGTAATCCCAGTACTTGAGGGGCTGAGACAGCAGGATCACAGGTTCGGGGCCAGCCTCAGCTACTTCGTGAGGCCCTCTGCAACTTAGTGAGACTCTGTTTCAAAATAAAGAAAAAAAATAGGGCTGGGGGGTGTAGCTTGGAGGTAGAATGTCCCTGGGTTTAATCCCCAGTACCACAAAAAAAAATAGGGCTGGGCATGGTGGCACATGCTTGTAATCCCAGTACTTGGGAGGCTAAGACAGGAGAATCGCAGGTTCGCAGCCAGCCTCAGCTACTTAGGCCCTCCACAACTTAGACTCTGTTTCAAAATAAAGAATATAAAATAGGGCTAGGGGTGTATCTTGGAGGTAGAATGCCCCTGGGTTCAATCCCCAGTAGTGCAAAAAAATAAATAAATAAAACAAAATAAAATAGGGCTGGGGGTGCAGCTCAGAGGTAGAATGTCTCTGGGTTCAATCCCCTAATTGTTCACTCAACAGTGAGGGCCTAGGTCTTTCCAGGCATTAAGAACAGTTAAACTAACAAATAAGATATGGTCCCTATCCCTTTCCAGGCATAGTCTTTGGTTGGGAAAAGCAAAAATAACACATATGAGCACACATGCGCGCGCGCGCACACACACACACACACACACACACACACACACACACACACAACATGGTTTGCTTTAATGGGCATAAGTTACAACAAGGTAAGAGACTGGAGTCAAAGAACTAAATGAGGGCTCACCTAGGATCCAGGCTCCATACCCCATCCCTGCTCATAGAAGCTGGTGCTGAGGCCTAGAAGACTGGCTTACTCCGAGGAAAGTCTTTAATAAGTCAAGCACATGGGGGAAAGGAAGGTAGGAAGGGGGGGTCATTCTATATTAAAAGCAAATTAAAGCTGGATGCGATGGTGCACGTCTGTAATCCCAGTATTTGGGAGGCTGGAAAATGAGGATCACAGGTTTGAGGCCAGCCTAAGCAATTTAGGGAGATCTTGTTTAAAAATAAAACGTAAAGAGTTGTGGGTGTAGCTCAGAGGCAAAACACCCCAGGCTTCAATCCCCAGCACTAAGAAGATGAGCAAATTAAGATCCTGCCAAAGGAATCAGATCTGAATTCTACCTGTCTTTGAATCCAGCCAGCAGTCTGCAGGAAATACAAAAGAACATGCTGTCGCACACCGTGAGTGTGCAATAAGCACAACTCAGAGTGGAAACTGCACAAGTCAAATGCTGTGTGTTCTTCAACAGCCACATCTGAAGGAAAGGATAGGCTGGAGGGGGGACCTATATATTGAAACAGACCTGAAGCTGGGCGCCGTGGCACATGCCTGGAATGCCAGTACTTGGGAGGCTGAGATAAGAGGATCACAGGTTGAAGACCAGCATGTGGCAACTCAGTGAGACTCTTTTTCAAAATAATAAAATAGGGCTGGGGTTGTAACTCAGAGGTAGAACGCCCCTGGGCTCAATCCCCAGTACCACACACATACAGGCGTGAACTCTTCTAAATTGCCAAGGTGAAAAAGACAAGGAACACTTACAGATTGGAGGAGAATAAGAAGACATGGCGATTGGATGCCATGTGGAATCCAGATGGGATTCTGGAACATAAAATGGACACAAGTGGAAAAGCCGAGGCAATCCAAATATAACCTGGAGTTTAACAGAAGTGCGCCACTACCGCTTTCTTAGTTGTAATAAATGCATCGTGGTTCCATAAGATGTCATCAAAAAGGGATGAAAGGTATAGGGAACTATGCTACCTTTGCAACTTTTCCATAAATCTAAAATTCTTCCAAAATAAAATCAAAGCCGGGCGTGGTGGCTCACGCTTGTAATCCCAGCATTCGGGAGGTTGAGACCGGAGGATCCGGGTTCGCGGCCAGCCTCAGCTACATAGTGAGGCACTCCGCGACTTAGTGAGACTCGGTTTCAAAATAAAGAATAAAAAAATAGGGCTGGGGGTATAGCTTGGGGGTAGAATGCCCCTGAGTTCAACCCCCAGTACCGCAAAAAAAAAAAAAAAAAAAAAAAAAAAAAAAAAAAAAAAAAAAA
>PVLC010013582.1:0-41673 GCA_004027655.1 Graphiurus murinus | reverse complement strand
TAACCCAAAGCCTTGGATACTCTTGTACACATGTACTACGTATATCTATAAAGTTTTAATTGCAGGTACATCTGGAGTGATTTTAGGCAATATTTTCTTGATATAGAAAAATGTCTTTTTTCATGCTTTTTCTTATTTAAAAACAGCCTCGAAGTGCTTTAATGAAATAATGTTGACAACTCTAAACATCTGAATATTATAAAATCTAATTTGGTACTTGTCAGACAAAACATGGGGAGAGAGAATGGGAAAGCTTTGGTGCCTTAAGTCAAAAAGACTGGTGTGGTTAGAAGTTCTATATCATGGAGACCAAAAATCCCATCAATATCTATTACGCTGAGAACAGGTCTCCTGGGACCAAAAATTTTCTACAGCTGTTCTGCTGGCCCAATCAGATGTTTTTAAATCTTTATAATAAGCATTCCTGGGAAACCTAACAATCAAACACTTAAGATAAATAAGTTTAAATTATATCCTGTGATGAATACTCATTTAATGTTCTCTTCTAGCTATATATTTTGGCTCTATAGTAGAAGAAACTCTGGTTATCATTATTGTATTAACTACTCCATCTGTTCCTTATACACATACCAGGATTTCATGGCAAAGGAGATCAAGAAACACCGCAAGATTAGAAAAATTGGTAACAGCTTTTTAAACATTCATGAGATTCTTTGACCTATAAAGACTTTCCCAGCTAAGGATGGCCGTATTAAGAATAAATCATTACTTGTAAGAGATACATATGCTCTCATAAAAGTTCCCCTGATGACCATTAGCATGGCCACCTGGCCTTCTGTACCTCTGCCTTTGAAGAAATCCAATCACTTCTGAGAAAGGAAAATAAATATGGTAATTTTACAGAGGATCAGAAAGAAAGGTAAAAGGAGCTGGTCTTTTTGCCTTGAATTCCCCAGTCTGTATGTCTGCTGTGTCTCCGCCACCTCTATATGAAAGAGGAAAGGAGAGGTTCCTCGCCCTCTTTGTAATAAATGGAGTGAAAGTAAAGGGAGGGAATACAGTACATGAATTTCCCCTATTTTATAAAGTTAAATTGGCAGAGGGCCCACGTTGCATCCCTGTACAACAGAAAACCAGGGACCAGGTATCAGCAACTTGGATTTTTGTTCTCATCGGCCACTAATTACCTTTGTGTGTGTGACCAAATTACTGAACCTTTCTACACCTCAACTCCTCAGCTGTCACACAAGATGTTAGGACTAGGTGCTCCATGATAGTTTAAGCCATGCCTGTGCGCAGGTTGGGGGATTTAAAAAGCTGAACCAAAGAGAGGCCCTTTTTCTTCTAGCAATGTCAAGCTGCCAGTCCCATGGCCCTTTGCTCACGGAGAGCAAAGCCAAACAGGAAGAGGGAGAAGACAATGGGAGATGGAGCCATGATGGTTTTCCTCCAGCTCATCTCTTCCTAGTAACACAGGCCAGGAAAGCTCTTCTTATACTTGAGTCAGAGTGAACTCGTCTCTATTACCCACAATCAAAAGTGCTCTCTCCAATGACTACAGTTATCAGCTCTGGCAGAACTCCTTATCACACGTCTCTTCAGCTGAGTCCACAGGTAGAGGCAGGTGTGCTGACACTGGACAGCTGTTCTTCTGCATCCAGACCAAGCTTGGAGGAGATCAGCACAGGTGGAGGCGTCAGAGGTGACACCTCTCCCTGGGCGGCGGCAGCAGTCACTTCTGCGCCCCAACCCTAGGGAACCCAATCATTGGCAGGCTATCGCTTTTTGTTTGTTTCTGATCCTATTAGAATCACCTGGGAAAGTCTTTTTTTTTTTAAAGTCCCAGTCCCTCCCTCTACCTGCACTCTGATTTCATTGGTCTGGGGTGAATTCAATTTATGGACGGGTTGCAGAATCTCAAGTGATGCATATACTACACAGTCAGGGCTGATAATCACAATCCAGTGCTTGCAGATATAGAAAACGTAGCTTGACTAAACTAGTACCACGACACAACTGAGTCGCTCCTTCAGGCCTCTCCAGCACACTCTGGATAATCCCACCAAAAAGGCCTCTGCGGCTTCCTCTCCCCGAGAGCCCTTGCCTCGCCCTGTTCCCCTGAACTGCAAGTCATCCAGTAGGACCCAGCGCTCACTTTGCTGAGTGGCCCCCTGGGAAGCGGCCTCACTTGTCCCTCCCAGGTTGAGCACTGACCCTCCTCATCAATACTGCTGGACGGGACTTCTGCTTCCGCCAGGAGGGAGCAACTGGGGCTGCATGAGTCCTCTTGCCAAAACTCAAGTAGGAGACAGCAGAAAACTATGAAAACTATTTTCAGACATGGTACAATAGGTAATACAGGACTTTGAACCGTGAGAGAGGAAATGAGCCTAGAGGCACTTTCCAGGCTGCACTGCCAGGCGGGGGAACAGGGCAGACACAGCGGGCAACTGAGTCGAGAAGGCCTACAAGAGAGCGGGGTGCCGACTAGAAGGACGGAGAGTAAAACCCAACGAATACTAGCATTTTTAGGTCTTATCCCCTCTTTCTGAACCTCCCCCCACCATGGATCAGCATTCTACCTCTCCACTCTAAGTGGCCCTCTTGGTTTCTGTTGTTTCATCTTTTCAAACATACGGCGGCCCTACATTCCCACTCTATTATAAACTCTCTCAGCTACTTTGGTCTGAACATGGGTTTGTCCCTCTGAATTCCAACAAGAGTTTAATACCCAAAGTCATATGGTAATGGTATTAAGAAAGTGGAAATTTAATCTGACTGTGGTATTTAGAGGTGGGGCCTTTGGCAAAGGATTAGGGTTTAGAAAAGAGGATTTATTTATTTATTTATTTTGGTACTGGGGATTAAAACCAGAGGCATTCTGCCTTCAAGCTACACCCCCAACCCAATTTTATTTCTCATTTGGAAACAGGGTCTCACTAGGTTGATGTGAGTTTTATTACTTGCTAAGGCCATCCTTGAACCTGTGATCCTCCTGTCTCAGCCTCTCAAGTATAGGGATTACAGGCGTGTGCCACCACGCCCGGCCTTAAAAAGGAGGTTTTATGAGGACGGATACCAAAGACACATAATCACATGTACTCCCTGTCTTTTGCCATGAATGCTATTTGCTGCCTCAGGACTCTGACAGAAAGAAGGGTATCACTAGGACTGAGCTGAAGCCAGCATCATGCCCTTGACCCTCCAAAACTGTCAACTAGCTAAACCTCTTTTCTTCATAAAATTAACCTGCCTCAGGTATTTCATTATAACAACAAAAAGCTAATACATTGCCCCAGGCGGGAATGTAAAAACCTTAGAGTCTTTTGCTTTTAACAGGAAGTTCTTTCTACCTAGAAGACATCTAGAAAAACATATTCACTTTAAGCCACAAGGTATTTATTAGAGGAATGCCTTTCCTAGCATCTTAGGGTAAGTATGAGTCTTCCTGAATATAGAAATGGAATTGACCACGAAGAATTACATACCTGAAACCAACTTCTAACACTGCCAAACATAGTACAGTACAGTCTTAGACTGAGAACCAAGGGACCTGGGCCTAGTATGACTCTCACTGTGTATAAGAAACCTTATACCAATCACACAATTCTGTCATGCCAGAGTTACCTTCTTCCGACCTTTTCTATCAATGCAACCAAATATTCTCGATGGGTTACCCCTCCTCATCTAGCTTCCAGGCAAGTTAGAGGTACAATTATATAATGTATGAACCATTCTACCACATTATAAACTAGTATTATCTTAAATAGCTCTACATTTATGAACACTGTAATTCTTAAAATAAGTTAAAATTTATTAAATGAAATAAAGTACTTACCTGAACTATTATAGTAGTATCGCTGTCCTGAGTAACCAATATTGGTGGAAAAAGTGCCTAAACACAAAGGAAACAAACATTTTATTTTATTTATTTTTTTTAGCATGGATTATTTATACATTTCTTGGGTACAACAGGGTTACATAGACATTTATGACATATGAATCATTGTCAGATCACAAATAGCACCACTTCTTCATTTTACACGTATAGCCCACATTCTTAACATAGCCTGGTAAAGCAAACTTTCTAGAGTCATAAAACCATACTCCTTTAGGGTCATATCTTTACTTTCCAAAAAGTAGGAGAGTCTTTCATCTACGCATCCTAGGGGTAATCTCCAGACTTCGAGATGCCAACGTAGTCATAGCAGAAGAGTCAGTATAATTGCTCATATATGCAGATAGCAACTGCCAGGGGGAAAGGGCCCAGCTGGGCTCCCACAACTCCCCCGTTTTTATTTTAAAATGCACAAAGGACTGTGCCTGTCTTAGGTCGGGAAACAAACATTTTAATGGTAGCTATAGGCTTTAACTTCTAATCTTTCCAAATATTAGGAGGTTTTTGTTTTGTGTTTTGTTTTTCTTTGACAAAGCCCAGGGTTACTATGAATAAATTCTAAACAATTAGATTCCCTTCTGTTTGGGGGCCAGCCTTATAGGGAGCAGGATGTGGGAAGGGGGCAGTGAGCCCCTATTTTACACTCACTACAGTTCCTTAAAGGTTCCTCCTGTCTTGCAACAGTCTTTGCCTCACAAGGTACCAAGCATGGGCTTTGATGCCTCTGTACAAGTAGAGCTGCTCTGGCCAAAGAGAGAGCCTTCTCCCCACAGGGTGTCAGAGTGCGATGTCCCTACCCTTCCTAAAGGACTCTCCTTTCTTGTCCCTACAAGAGGCAATAGGACAGCTAAAATGGAGAGGGAGGGGTCAGGATCACACCCTCAGTGAGACCCTCATCTTCCAGGAGGTGATCAGGCAGCAGCCTCCATGGACTGTCATTTTCTGCATGGTTCTGAGCCACTCAATTCTTAATTCACTCTAGATCCTTTCTCTGGTTTCACTAGAAAAAAGAAAGTTCACAGGCTATTTGCAAATTGCATTGAATGTTTGCTTCAATTTTTTTGTATTTAACTGGGTATGGTGGTTGCTTAGAAGGCTGAGACCAGCCTCAGCAACCTAGCAAGACTCTCAGCAACCTAGGAGACCTTGTTTAAAAACAAAAAATTGGATTTAATTTTCTAATATATTACTTCCCCCAAAAAGAGAAACTGATATAAAAATGTCTCATCAGAAACCAGGAGAAGGCTTAAGGAAGAAAACTAAGAGTTTAAATGTTATAATTGTAGAGAAAATCCTCTTTAAAAATTAAACCAAGCACTTGCCTGAATTTCATTTCATGTCTGCCGAAAGCTTTAATAACCACTTAATCTTGAGTGAGACACAAAGAAAAGTGAAAAAAACAACAAACTCTCGAGAATCATTTCTTTTCCTTTATCAGTACACAATGCTGGATTTCCATAATTAAATTGTATTGAAAATATAATAAAACTGGATATTTTCATAAATGAAGTTGTTACTAACTCCTCCAAGCACACAGGAAACACAGTAATGGCAAGTGCAGGAAAATGGGAATCTGTTGAGATGCAGCACCGCCTGTAAAAATCATCCCAAAGTTAACACAAGCTGCTCGTAAGGGCAACAGTGCAGTGTGAGACCGCTTTCTATAGACCATGAATATTATATGGTTCTCAAGAATACCAGTCATCGACACAAACTGTGAAAACAAATTATTTATGGTTCAAGAAAAGGTAAAATAGTCTCAGAAGATTTCCCATGAATAAAAGATGAAATATTGGAGCTCACATGGTCTATAAAACAAGTGTTTGCAAAACAGTTTCCTTACAAGTCAAAACCAGTATAGCATTTTAAATTAAGAGGTCTAAAAAAAATCCATATTTTTCTAAAGAAAATATTTTTGTTGAGCATCAATTTAAAGGAAAAAAAAGGAGTCAGGCTTCAAGCAATAATAGAATTTGTTTGGTCATGCATGAACATATATGTCTTCCCTCCAAGAACCTGGTGGTCATCCTTTTGTTTTGTTTAGTTTTTTTGTTGTTTGTTTGTGGTACTTGGGACTGAACCCAGGGGAGTTCTACCTATGAGCTACTCCCCCAGTCTTATTTTATATTTTATTTTGAAACATGTGTAATTTGCTGAGGTCGACCTCAGCTGAGACAGGAGGAGCTGATGGTCACTCTGAATTCTTTAAATACGGGCCTTGTACTTCAGTCTAGGCTTGGTTTTCTTTTTTTAACTTTGCCTTGCAAATATATTAATTCAGGGAACATTATATAAAATGTATTATTTTAATCCACTTTAGTTTTCTTCATTTGTGAGGAAACTGCAGTTTTCTGTGAGCAGCACTACGGCTGAAGGTACAAACATACACTGATAGTTCTTCCTTAGTAAAGCCTCAGTTTTGAAGTTTGGGTTTGCATCCTCTTCTGTGGAACAACATGAGGAATTGTACTGGCTTTTTTTTACCTCTTGGTTTAAAAAGAAAAAAAAAATGAGCATAGTAGGAAATTTCTAAACTGAATCACAAGGACACTTGGGTTGCTTCTGTTCACATCTAAATGAAGATCAACTCCCAACCTGCTGCCAGGCCAACGGCGGTTGGTTCTGTACCTGCACACGTCTCCATGATTTTCTTCAGAGGCCCCTGGGTGTACATCAGTCCAACAAGAATCCCAGCCAGATGCCCAGCGAAGGAAGTCCTAGGAGGGAAGGAGACCCTTTGTGAGCGTTTGTTCTGCTGCTGATTAGAGACATTCTGCCTTCTCATTAGCCCTGCGCATGTCAATTAGTCACAGTCTGCAGGCTTTGTTCCACACTGTGTCTTTATGCTGAGCAGCAGCTAGCTCAGTCCAGAGAACAACATCTCCTACCTTTAAAAAAAAGTACAATAAATAACAGCCACCACATATTTAAAATGCAACACCCCTTTCTTGGCCAGAAGCAAGTTGCTCTTCCAGAGTAGTGGAAGCATTTTGCCAATGCAAGCCATAATATTTCTTCCAGTTTTTCTCTGTACTTCTTATCGCAAAATATCAGTGAAACAAGTTTTCACTATTCAGAGTTAAATCTGGAATCATCCAGCCGTTGGAACAATGTCTATCTGAGTTTACATCAGAACAGACTGCCACATTTTTATATACCATTGGCTAGTAGAGCAGAACACAACTGAAACTCAGCAGAGACTGAGATGCCTAGATGACCCCCATCTGTCTTCAGAGGTACCTCAGTCATTTAGCAAAAGGAAACAAAAATTTAAACTTGAAGGAAGAGTTATTAACACTGAATTGATTCCATTCTTCTTGAACTAGCATCTAAGACTGGCAATCACTTTTAAAATTTATTTTCAAATGTACATCTCTGTCAAAGTTGCAACATTTCTAGGGGTCTGTGGTACTTCCAGGTTGGCTGCGGACTGGAGACTCTCTCTGTGGAGTTCACTAGCTGAACAAGGTCACAGCTCAAGTTTTGAGAAGTTACCAGGAATTCTTTTGATGACACCCTCAGTTTACCACAAAGATGGGGCCTCCACAGTGAGTTCTTCTTTCCCAGCATCTGACCTGAGCTGCAGCACGCTTGCCACCATCTGCACACAGCAGGCTCAGCGGGCCTGAGGTGGCCTCTGTACGGGTCTCACTCCCATGTCAGCTGCCCGCCCCCGTCCCCGTGGGAACACCTCACACATCCATCCCAGCCTTCCCACCCAGCTCTGCTGCCAGCCTCCTAGCTCCTGCCTCAACTGTTTAGAAAAGCTCAGCACTGGGCATGAGTCAAGTCCCAGTTGAATATATGCTGCAGAAGTAAAAAAATAAACAAAAGCAAGGCATGCAGCTGATCACCTTGCCACCCAGCTCTTGCTCTCCAGGCATCCATGCTGCCTTTACTGATCTTCCCACGTCAGTCAGAGGGGCACGGCGAGTCGCTCCCGTCCTCTGAAAGCCACTGGCTTACTTCCAGAATACCCAGCATGTACTAAGGCCTCAATCTTGGCCTTGCTCATCTCTGCCCTCCAACCTCACCACCCCCTCCGCCATCTCTACACACCCCAAGCCCACACATGTGGCCACGAGGCCAACTCAACAGCACCTCTGTCCGAAGGATCTCGCCCCAGGTGAAGAGGCAGTCACTCCTTCCTTCTGCCTTTCCTCAGAGCCACTGCCCCCACCTGTGCCATAGCACGCTTCCAGGCTCCTGCCTAGCAAGGTGTTCACATGCTTGCCTGTCTCTCTCACACACAACTCTCTGAGGCCAGCAATGGCAAAATTAGAAGTTCAAAGCAAAACACAAAAAAGCCAAGTAAATGAGTAGATTTCCACAGCTTGGGGGAGTGATTCCTCTCACTAAAAGAAGGGCAAATGAGAGCGAAGACCTTGATGTGAACTCCAAGAACACAGTGACTTTTGTAATTTTCACATCTGTATTTTACACATTAGGATAGCGTCCAGCACATGACAGGCACTCAGACATGCGTTGAACGAATGATTCAAGTGTACCAGGCTTGTGTCATCAAGAGCATCAGGAGGCGAGTCACGCCAGTAGATCTACAACTCAGAGTGTGTTCTGAGACATGGTAGTCACAGAGCTGAGAATCTGACATCGAGAACCTACTCATGAATCTCTGTGTCAAAACCAATACACTCCACCTACTACAGCAGCAGCCTGCTACAGGGTTTGGAAAGAGGCCCCCAAACCACAAGCATAACAGGCATCGTTTATTTTTATTATCTCAGAACTCTGGAAAGACTTGTCGGCTCTCAGGAGAGAGAAAGACAAGACCAGAACCTTCCGTAGACAGAGCAGCATTGCTGCTTGTTCCCACCAGTGAATCAAATGACACCATTGCTCAAACAAGCCCCACAAGCTGAACGTCGCACACATGCACGCGCACACACCAGACAGCTGTTCGCTCAGAAGAGCTATTATTTTCATCAAATACATCTGCTTCAAGGTATATACAGCCTGACAATAAAAATATGGGACTGGACACTTAGTTCACCACTCTGTGGAAAGAACAGTATTTTCTTAGCCCCTATCACCTCTCTAAAGATCAATTATAGGTATTTTATTCTGTTGAGGCTAAATATTTCTAGATAAGAAAGAAAGTGCTAGTTTGGGAAATACAAAGAGGCAGGGCCAATTTTTTAAAAACTATAACTTCATTGTGTAAAGAATTTTAAAAATCAGTATTTCTGAAGCTTTTCAAACTAATCTTGATGGTGAATCATATAACATGGAAGAAAACTTCAATCTAAAACCTAAGCCTATTAGACAATCTTGAATCTCATTTACAATTTAGAGTACAATACAGCAAAATTAATTTCTTATTTGTCTAAATGGGTTTTCAGAAGTCTAAGTTATAATCTAATTGCCCTATATAACTGCAAATAATTAGGGAACCAAGGCTGCCTGGCCAGAGAACACATAACATCACCCTTCCTCATTCAGCATATTCCACAAAAATTCCATTTCAAAAACTTTAGCTGTTATTATATTATTTCACTTAAGCACTATAAAGGTGTTCATTTTTTAAAATTAAAAAATACAAAAATAGTATGATTTTACTCAGCAAAACCCCAAATCTCACATTGAACAAAAGGGGGTAAAACTCCCAATGAAAAAAAGGTAACCCAGCTCATTTTAAGAAGTGCAGTGACTTGCCATGCAGTTGACAACCATTGATGAGCCACTCCCCTTCACCCTCTAGGATCCCACGTCCTGAGAGGAAGCACAATGGACAGGGAGACAGAGAGCTGGGAGGGAGGCTGCCCTAGGGTTAGGGTACTTTATCCCAGACCCAGGGGTCTGTGGAGGCAGAAAGAAGAGCTGGGCTTTTGGACAAGAAGACACAGCTAAGTGTCCTGGCCAGTGACTAGAATCAATCTTCAAATGTAAGTTTTAAAAACAGATTTGGAGGGGAGTGGTGGTGTATGCTTGTAATCCCAGTACTTGGGAGGCTGAGACAGGAGGATCCGGGTTCATGGCCAGCCTCAGCCCTCTGCAACTTAGTGAGACCTGTTTCAACATAAAGAATAAAAAATAGGACTGGGGGTATAGCTCGGAGGTAGAATGCCCTTGGGTTCCACCTCAGTACTGCAAAAAATAATAAAAAATATGAAAAAACAGATTTGTATTATGAGCATAATTATTCATGTCAAACAGAAGTTTCTAAGTTTTATCTCAAAGTAAGTCTGTGACTTTACTCTGTTCTTGGCTTGCATGGAAGCTGACATCCTTAAGTCTGAATTCACCACAAACAGAAGAATTTCAGACATCAGCATGAAGCCACAGTGGTTATATATTCAACTGGAAAAGCTTTTTGCTAGCAGTCATCACAGCACAGAGGCAGACATTTATGAAGGTTACCCAGTTTATTAACATAGGCCCCAATTCTGTGGAATACCCCTGCTTCTATAAGGGCACACCCTACTCTCAACTTTTAAAATTTAACTTTTAGTTATGTTTTCAGTTAATGTTTGAAAATAAAAAGTCCTCCTAGTCTTTGTGTGTCCTAAAAGTTCTCTATTTTAGCGTTCTACTTTTGTTCCTGACGACAAATGTATTCTCAATCCAAGAGTCACTCCTCTACAGGCAAACTGTCTTCTCCCCAGTCTGTCTTAAGATTTTCTCTTTATTTTGGACATACTGTCATTACAGCACATCATTCTGGCTGTAGGTTTGTTTTATTTAGCCTGCTTAAAATTTGCTGTGCTTTTTAATTTAACGTCTCATGTATTTCTATGATTTTGGAAAATATTCGGACATTAATTTTTGTCTCATGGACCTATAGATACACAGCACTTGTGTATTTGCAAATAACACATATTTAAATATGCATTTATAGGGAAAATTAAAATAAAAAAACTGAAAAAGTTAAACCAAATCAGTGTTGCTATTCATAATTTATAAGAGATAATGGTGGTAGAAAGGCAATTTTATAGCAAAACTAAAATGAAGATATGGATTTCATTTATGCAAACTACATGCAAATATCATTAATGCAACAGACAGCGTACTTTCCCATCAAGTCAGCATAAACTGATCTTTACCCTCTAAGAGGCTATTTGTAAGGCTGAGCTAAATGATTATGCAAAATGTTCCTGCTCTCATGTGCCACTGTTAAAGACTCAAAAACTGGAGCTATGATTGAAAGCTGTGACAAGCTGTAAAGGTCCTCCTCTGTTAAATGGCACATTCTTTCCACAGTTGAAGAGGCTGTCCTCTCAAGCATGGCTCCGAAAGAAGAAAATGTATTACCCTAAGACATAATTTCATGGTGTGTGCAGAGCAAATGACCTCATTAAGGATGTAACTTGATGGAGACAGTGTTGGACAAGATAAGGGAGCAAGGTAAGGCAAGAGTCAGTCAGTGAGAAGCAGCCGATTGTACTTTCCACAGTTCCTTCCTGTAAAAGCTGTTACCAGGTGAAGCTCTGGGATTTGCAGATTTTAAATAAATGGTCCCGGATTAGCAGTGCAGCACCAGATTTAGTGAGAGTTTTTCAGGATTTTGAATATTCATGCCACCAGGGAAGACCTTGACAGGGCTGCTTCTTCCCAAGGCAAGCTGCTCTTGAACTGCATGCAGCGCACACCAGTACGGGTCTCTGGAGATGGCCACATGAGGGCCTTGGTCTATTTGCAGCTTCTCTTTACCAGGCCTCCCTGCTCTCTCACTCCTACCACCTTTAGTCTCAGAAGTAAAACTAGCCACCTTTCAAAGTTCTGCCATCCAGCGGCAGACATGTTGCCAACGCACCCTCTACCACCTATTTGGTGTATTAAGCGAGGCACCAACTGCATACGAGGGGCTGAGAGTTAACCGCTGACATTCACTTGAGGCCCAGACAAACAAGATCTGCATAAAACATGGGTCTTGAAAAGACAGGAGAAGCCTCTCTTACAAGACCCTTCCAAGATAATAAATGATTCTAGCAGCCCCTAGGCTCTCACTCCATGCCCCTACATATACCTGGCAACGAAACAATTCTCTGTGCTGGTTCAAGTAGGCAGTGTTCAATCATTCACATATTTATTGACTGGCTACTATATTAACAAGACAAAAAATGGTCCCTGCCTCCTGAAACTTCTAATCTAGTGGGGGAGACAAACAAACACACACACACACACACACACACACACACACACACACACACACACATGCACTCGTCACAAACTGCGGTTAAGTATAAGAAAGTGAGTCTACTTTCTCCAGAGGGGTAAAGGATGGCTCCTCAGGGTCATTTGAAGGGGCACTGTAGGACTTGGAGCTAGCTACCCAAAGGTGGGAATGAGAGCTTCAGGCAGGGACAAACAGTTCCATACAGGGAAGCAGGGAAGAATGTGGTATTTAAAAAACACTTAGATGGTGCTGAGCTGGCTGGAGTAAGTACTGCAGGGAAGAGGTTCTGCAGGAGATGAACTTGGAAAGACAGGCAAAAGTTAGACCATAGGAGCCTTATGTGCTGCAGTAAGGAATCTAAGTTGTTTTCTAAGTATAATGGGAAGCCACTGGAGATTATAAATAGGAGAATATTTAATAGTGATCTATTCTGCCAGATAGGAGAATAGACTCTACAGAGGCAAGAAGGGCCAGTTTGAGCAAAGATCAGGAAGGAGGCTAACACAGCCCTGGTTACAGACAAGGCTGCAGCTGGGAAGAGGGCAGTGGCAGTGGACTACAGGAACGTCAAGACCACTTGGGAGAACTTTGGTAAGATAATCCCCATTCTATTTTCTTAACTTTGTTTAACGGCATTTCAGTAATTTATTATTATTATTATTATTATTATTATTATTATTATTATTATTATATTTTATTTTTTGCAGGACTGTGGATGGAACCCAGGGGCATTCTACCTCCAAGCTACACCCCCCAGCCTCATTTTTTATTCTTTATTTTTTTGAAACAGGGTCTCACTAAGTTGCAGAGGGCCTCACTAAGCAGCTGAGGCTGGCTCCCAACCCCAATCCTCCTGTCTCAGCCTCCCAAGTACTGGGATTACAAGTGTGCGCCACCATGCCCAGCTAGTAATTTTATTATTTAAAAAAAAAGAAAGAAAGAAAGAAAGAAAGAAAAGAGAACAGAAGCTGAGCAAGGTTCTCATTTTAAGAACAGTGTTTCTCTTATCAATGAGGCAGATAAATATAAATATTTTTGTTGTTGCTATAAATTGTTAAGAGCACTTTCCCCCATTTCTACATAGCACTCTAGATAAATTCATAATCACTAGACTCACCGTGTTACTAAGTCTCGTAGAATATGTGTTGTTTTTCTAATCTTCACAACAACATGAAAGGTTGTGCCAAATTAGGTGAAAGCGACAGGTAAGCAAAATCGGGTTTAAAGAGATGAGCCTCTCTGCCAGACGACGAAGTCACTGAACTTCTCTACGGCAGCTTCCTGTTCCACCCTCATCAGACCATTTACCTAACCACAAACACCCTAGAGTTTTCTTCTCCATAGTTTCCCTGTCTGTCCTGCAGTTGATACCATTCATCAAAAATTCTTCCCCAGCCCTGCACCACCCCACACCCACCCTGGGACAATCCAGCAAGGTGTTGCGAGCACAAGTGCCACAGCTCCGGTCACCTGTTCTGGCACCCTGGGATTCCACATGAACCGTCCTGAGTGCTCCCACAGTCTTGGCTCACACTGCTCTCTAGCTTAGGTGGCCTTACCCTGCTCCAGCCCCTGCTCACCACTGTCACAAGCATGTCTAACATACAAACCTGAGCCCAGGCCATCAGCCCTTTGGTACTTCCCTAATGTTTCAAGAATAAAATTCATATAAGCTTGTTAAACTCTCCATATGCTTCTGTCTGCCTCTCTAGCATTCTTTCTCTCTACAGCCAATCCCAGCCTAAGCTGGAGCCATATGCAAAAGCCAGGCTTCGCTGCCACTCTTTAGGACTGCGAATGCAGTATTCCCTGACCTTCCGCTTCACCAGCTATGCCCGGCCTGCAAGCACCCCTCCTGCTCGCTCGGGCCACAGCTCTTCCTCAGGAAGTGCTGGGACTGCTCCTCCACATCTAGAGGATCCTCTGTGGGCCGTGAGCTGTTGAGTTACCTGCCATCACCTTTTTGCTCAGTCCAGTGGCTTTCGACTTTATCACATACCCAAGGACCCCTTATAACCTAAATATTTAGTGATGCTCCCCTATTCTCTTGAATGGAATTTATAAATAACATACCTTCCACACATAGTTTTAAAACTCAGACACATACATACACAATCACAACTCAACATAATGTCCTAGCTATAAAAATAAGAATAAACAAACTGGGAGAAAGGGTATATACCTGTAATCCCAGCTACCTGGGAGGCTGAGGAGAGAGGAACCAAAGTTCAAGGCCAGTTTTTTGGAAACTTAGCAAGACCCTGTCTCAAAATTTTTTTTTTTTTTTTTTTTCAGTACTAGGGATTGAACTCAGGGGCATTCTACCTCCGAGCTATACCCCCGGCCCTATTTTTTATTCTTTATTTTGAAACCGGGTCTCACTAAGTTGCAGAATGCCTCACTAGGTAGCTGAGGCTGGCTGCGAACCCAGATCCTCCGGTCTCAGCCTCCCAAATGGTGGGATTACAAACGTGTGCCACTACGCCCAGCTCAAAATAATTTTTTTAAAAAACGGCTGGGTATGTGGCTCAGCAGTAGAGCATACTTGGAGCATACTACTCCAGTAGTACTCTTCCCTTCCAAAAAAACCAAAGAAACAAAAAAGTAAGGGAAGAAAAAAGAAAAAGCAAGATAATAAAGTAATGTGAAACTTAAACGCTCAGTGTACGCACACGGGTCAGCTCCTTGCCCGATGCCTGGGATCTGCGTGGAAGAGGGAATGACAAAGGCAGGCGGTTACAGTCGGGCTTTGGGTGACTCAAACATCACATGCAGGGCTCCAATGGTGCTGTGGTTTTATATGAGGGTAAACAGCTCTTGATTCCAAATAAAGCAAAGTTCAGTTTTCCCTCAATTTACATTTACAGTTCAATTTACATTTTTTTTTTTTCTGGAAAAGTCATTAGGTATTAAGTCCATGCCAAAAACCAAAAACATTTTTATATGAAAAGCACAAGTAGGCTTTAGGCTCAACACTGTCTTTTCAGCAGTGTGTGTGTGTGTGTGTGTGTGCTCACGCGCATGCATGCACACGCACTCACATGCATGTACACACGCAGGACCAGTCTTGTAGGGGAATGTCCCGCAAGCCACAATATCGCCAGTACCTTTGGCCCCTGCACACCAAAGCCAGTAGCACCCCTGCTAATCATTATGATAAATAAAAACAACCCAGTAAATTTCCAAAATCCCCGCTGGGGACCTAGCTACCCATCCCTATGGAAAATCAATGGCTTAGTACACAGAATATGCTTACTAAACTTTAGTTGAATTGATGACCTTTAATCATGAGGACCCAAAAATATGTCTCTTCAAAGCACTTCTCCTGTGACTCCACTATGCGCAAATTCCAAGGATTCCAAGTAAATGTACAACATATTGAACTGATATGCAAGAAAACTTCCCAGCACAACTGAAATGCACATGCGGAGTCAGAATATTTGAAAGAGGCCACGATCACTTCCACATTGTGCTGTGGCGGAATCAACGCAATCTGGCATGTGAAAAATACTCTGCCATCTGCTATTACTAGAGACAAAAATATTTCTGGATACCACATGAATGATTATTTGCACATCACCTCCAGAAAGTAAATATAAAATGAAAGAGAAGCTGGATTGTTTATAGCAACATGTGCTACTGTGATGAAGCAAATAGATGATGTTCCCAGGAGCTCAGCTTTTGAGAATATTTTCAGAAGCAGTGCCATAGCTAGAAATTCTATGGCCCTTTCCTGGTTGGGCTGTAAGCTTGTAGGAAGAGACTGCATACTTACTTGGTTGACCTCCATTGATGGAAACACACAAAGAAGAAAAAAATGGCAGGAAACAGCCTCCACATGGAATTGTAGAAAAATAGCTTCTACATTTTCCTTGTACACACCATAACATGAATGACTGGGCTGCCTTCCCAGGTCCAAGTCTTGATCTGCTGGTTCATAACCCTAGCCACATATCCGAATCTCTTAAAGACATTTTTGTGTGTGTGTGTGATGCTGGGGACTGAACCCAGGGGCATTCTACCTCTTAGCTACACCCCCAGCCCTTTCTATTAAAAATTTCAAAAATTTTAACTTTGAAACAGGGTCTCACTAGGTTGATGAGAGTCTCACTACTTGCTGAGGCTGTCCTCCTCTTGTCTCAGTCTCCCAAGTGCTGGGATTACAAGGGTGCACCACCACACCCAGCTTCTTAAAGACATTTTAAAGGTTATCTGAAGCTGGGCATAATGGTACATGCCTGTAACCCTACTACTTGGGAGGCTAAGGCAAGAGGATCATAGGTTTGTGGCCAGCCTCAGCAATGTAAAGAGGCCCTCTAAAACTTAGTGAGATCTTGTTTCAAAAATAAAATAGGGTAGCTCAGAAGCAGAATGCCCCTGAATTTCCAGTACCCCCCCCACACACACACAAGTTATGTGAGCCCGGTGTGGTGATGTACACCTGTAATCCAAGTATGTGGGAGGCTAAGAAAGGAGGATCAAAGGTTTGAGGCTAGCCTCAGTAACTTAGTGAGACCCTCGGCAAATTAGTGAAATCCTGTTTCAAAGTAAATAAAAAGAGCTGAAGATACAGCTCAGAGGTAGAATGCCCCCATGTTCAATCACTAGTACCAAAAAAAAAAAAAAAAAAAAAAGGTTATTTGAGTCCCACTCCTGGAAATTATACAAAATCATTGTTTTCTTTACTATTTTTGGTAGTGCTGTTTTTAATCCCCCAGGTGATTCTAATGTGTTGAGACTGTTGATATTAACCCCAATTTCTAATTCCAATAGTGAGATATCAGCTGCCATATTACGCCAATAAGAAAAACATTTTCAGAGTGGGCAAGACTCTGTGCCTCACAAATTACAGTGACATCTGTTTCCCTTCTTGGCAAGCAGTCTTAGTTAACATATTCTAATGCAACATGGAAGTACAACTTTGCAAGTGCACGTAAAGAAACATAGGAACTTATTTCAAAATATTTACAAGTTCTCTGGACTTATAAAACCTGGTAACTCAGTGTACCTGTATGTGTAAAAAGTCACATGGTGAAAGATGATGGTGAAGAGCTAAGATAATCCCTGAATCCTGAGATTCAACACAGAGACTGGGAAACAAAACTGGACCACGAAGTCAGCCTATTATTTCAGAAAAGGCAATTCTTAGAATTAAATCTGATATAAAACACAAGTGGCCCACCTACTACATGACTCAGAGACCTGAACATGCCCTCAGTGCCATATTCTGCTTCTGTCACAGCCTTCTAGTACATCTATAAGGCCGTTAATGCTAGAGCACAGAACCATCAGCTACAATGTTCTGAAAACTGCCCACTGGAGCCGCATCTGTGCATGGACTGCAGCCTGCCAGGCTCATCATCTGGAACAGGAGTGCCCTGGTGAAGCCACAGACCATATGGGCCCAGCTCACAGCCACGTCACAGTCAGAGAAAGTCTTTCCTCCAACAGAGGCCTGTGGAGGGCAGCTAGCCCCTCCGCTTCCTTCTTGGCAGCTAGCACAGGTGTAGGACTTGAACTGGGCAACCTCACAGCTACAGCTTGGATCTCATGTTGAGAATATAGTGACGAGAGTCCAACGAAGCAATGGATAATGGCGGTAAGTGTCCAGCCAGTTCTACAGATTTTTCCAGTGTGGTTCTTTAGTACTCCACAATTCTAGATGCTATCTGTTATGCTCCAATAAGTCCTTTTGTGGTTAAGTCTGCTATTTTTCTAGGACTGCGAGCCTTGGGACAGTGTAAGACGGGAAGAGCTGCTGGTCAGCTGTCACCGTATAGAGAGCGCTTCTGAGAATGAAGCTGTGGTCTGTAGACTTTAGGATGGCTGGTGACCCCTGACTCCTGGTACTCATGTCCTTGATCATCCCTTCACTCTAAGCATGGGTGGTGCTGTGACTTGCTTCTCATCTATAGAATATAGCATGTCACTTCCAGGACTATGTTTAGATAAGACTGTAATTTCTACCCTGCTAATAGACTCTTCTTTGCAGGAAGCTATCATATTGTGAGCTGCCTGAGGGAAAGATTCAAGGGGCAAAATACTGAAGGCAGCCTTCCACTAACAGCTGACCATGAGGCTCCCAATCCAGTGACCCACAGAAACAGAATTTTTCTAACAGTCACTTGAATGGGAAGTGGGTCTTTCCTCAGCTGAAGCATCAGATGAGGCTTCAGTGTGGACTGGCATGTTAGTTGCAGCCTTGTGAGAGAGCCTGAAGCCAATGGCCCAGATACGCCGTGCCTAGACTCCTGACCGACAGAAACGGAGATAATAAATGTGTGTCACATTAAGCTACTAGGTTGGAGATAACTTGTTACATAGCAAGAGATAACTAATACAGAGGCCAAAATAATGTGGAGAAGGAGAGCCAGGAAATAGAAACAGAATCATTATGAATTTGTTTGGGTCCCTGAATCTCATCACATGTGTTTAAAACCCTAATGGGCACCACTGGACATTTTAATCCTACAAGCCAGTATATATCCTTTTCTTTAATCAAGTTCACTGGGTTTCTTTAAATTGTAACCAAAAGAATTCTGGCCAAGGTGACAAAAGGTGATAGAGGCATTATGGAATCAGCTGGCTTCAAGTCTCAAAGAGAATTCTATTATATACTACATGTCAGTTCCAGTGTTAGCTAAGACTACAGGTAGAATTGAGGACTTGATGATTCTCATGAGGCAAAAAAGAATGTTACCACGGGGAAGAACTAATAACCCAGATGTTCAAGTTGCCACATTAATACCTAGAACCTACATCCTCTTATTAGGTACAGGTTAATTCCTCACATGAAGGAGATAATAAAAATATCACAAGAATTAAGAGAGAAAATACATAGATAAGTATCCTGCATAATATCTGACACATTGTAAGTGTTAAAAAAAAATGTGAGCCAAAATCCAAACATCTCACATTAAAAAAAAAAAAAAAAAAAAAAAACCAGAAACATTCACCAAGCACTGCGCACATATACGTCACTATCACGCTGAACTATACTATGATCTGAGACTCCAATGCACCAATAACACTATACTGAAAATGCAGGAATGCTACTTTTAAGTAATCATTTATTATCTCAAGAGTTCTTTATAGATTTTATTCAGTAAGTTACTGGCAAATACTTTCAAGGGAATTGCATGATTTACATAGTTCCAGAAGACTCTGACGTGCGCTGGCTAGCTTGGGCTTTATCAGCCACTCTACCTGTACCTGCAGGTGCCACCTCAGGGCCGCTCAAGTGGCAGCAGCCGTCCTATCAGCCAGACACCCAGGTGAGTGTTTTCCCTGCTGTTACTCTGCAACAATCCTCCAAACTAGCCCATGAGATGGGTACTGTTACTGGACCTACTGTACGATGAGGAAGTGAGCCGGGGCCCAGGGCTCTGAGGTGGAGAGCAAAGGAGAGAGGAAGTGGCATCAGTCAGGTACCCTGAAGACAAGAAGGGCAGCAATCCGCCCCAGCGCTCGCCCCTGACGGACAGACCTTCTGCCAGCCTCAGCTCCATTTCTGTGCATCTGGGAGAGTATAATCTACAATGAGGCATGTGAGAACCAAAACTATGGCCAGAAGCCATATAACCGTGCAAGTAATACAAATCTGATGATACAATGAGCATATTTTGACCCACAAAATACTTCCAAAATTAATCTACTCTGATTTCTAATTTACATTTCTCAAAAAAATTATCAAAACCTACTATGTACCCTCTTCAACTCTATGTAAAGATCTATTTCATCAGGTGGTTTATAATCTCCTTTACTATTTTCTAAGAACTTTCACTGCCCTTTCCATAGCTAATTCTTGTTTTACTGTTGATTCTTAGCTGAACCTTTAAAAAGGTCAACTGAAACTAACATGCAAAAATCTATGAAATCTAGATATTCTGAGCCACTGTTAACATTTTCTAAAGTTCCCTGAAAGATCTTAAGTAATGTGGAGCCCATGGAGAACACTTCCTAGTAAGAGGACAGCCCACCTCTCCCAGACGGGTAGCAATAGCTCCGATGAGTCTTTTCAGACCAAATACACAGAGTAAGTTGTCTCTGCGGTGTGTGGAACACCATCACATCACACACAATGTGTGTTAAACAGGGTGTAATTAGCATGCTCAAGACACTTGATAGCAATCATATGCAGTGTACTCAGAGACACACTGGAGTGGAATTTATGAATTTTAAATGAACTTTTACAGTTTCTTAGGGCAAATCTTTAAATTACTGCTGCATTGCAAAAAGCTTTAAACTTAATGCCTAAGACAGGTGTTTTCATTCTTTCTGTGGCTAACCACCACCCTCTCCTAGATATTTCCTAATCCCTGAAAACACATCTTAACCCTTTTGTCATGAAAATAATTTAATTTCTAACTCAGAGATACTCATATTGGAGATCTGTTCACTCCTGAGCATGACAAGTACCATTATCGATCATGTAAAATACCTCACCGAGGAAAGTAACACCAAATAATAATCACAATAACGATGATGATAAAGAATATTTTTCTGCCTTCACACATACAGTTCTTACTGTCTTTTGGCAGCAGGAAGGAGTATACACAGTATAATGCATTATGTTTAGCCTTTTCACATACACACACACAAACACACGAAGTTTCCCTTTGTCACGCCTTAAGAAAAGAATCAGGACAGGAAGAACAGGAGAAAGAAGAGAATCATGAATAGAGGCAAGGAGAAATGTGGCTGAGCCTGAAACAATCTGTGGTCCTTACTGTTTACTCCCACTTAGACTCCCGAATGAGAGAGGAGACTGTAATATTCTTCCAGTGCTGTTCGCCAATTAACCTGCTGGTCAGGCTATGCCGAGGAACCCAGCATTCCAAGGGAGCTCTGTCCCATGGCCACTATGTCATTCCTCATGCAGCAGTGCACCGTGGGTAAGAGGGAAGGAGGCTGCCATGAACCAACCATCAAATCAGAGAAACCAGGCAAAGCATCTCTTAGCACCATCAGTACCTATGGAAGTACCTACATTGAAATGACTTTGAGGCAATTCTTTAATGCAAAAATGCCAACACAACATCGGTAAGAGCCAATTTCCATCAGCACTACACTGGTTATTAGTAAAAAGATGGATCAGAGAGTGTTCATTTTTAATTCATAGCCTTTACTTGTATATTCAATACAAACGAGTACTGCAAGTTTATAAAGTCATTTTTCTGCTGCCTACAATAGTACTGAATTATTTAAAACTCATTTGAAAAACACACATACACCTGACAGTTTTTAAAATACTGTTTGACAACAGCATTTTCAACATCTATAAAAATATGTGCTGGAAAAGCAGATTCTGTACACACTGTCTTTCATTAGCAAGTCCTGAAGTATTTTTACCCACTGGTGCATCACACTTTACAAAACTGCTTAAGAGAAATAGGACAAAATGTGACCCTCTGCTCAGAGTTCAAGTTACTTGGTGTCTATTCCACATTGGATTCCACACTCTAGTAAGATGAACTTGTTCATCAAAATCTGCACAATGTCAGTTCTGAGAAATCCTCCCTCAAAAGTTACAGGATCATAAACTCTCAACAAACTGACACTATCAGTGAGTGTTCTCTTGGTAACAATTCACTGAATAAAAATCTACAACTTGGGGTGAAACTGAAATTCTAACTGATACAGAAGTTAGACTGCATCACAGAAACTCAAAGACTTTTTTAAAGTTATTTACTAAATATTGTTTAAATCATGAAATCTCAGTGAGATTTTCTTTCAAAAAGAAAATTAGGAAAACAAAATAACAGTGACTTTTCTGAAAAATAGTCTTAAAAGAGAAAGTTATTCCCCCTCAAAATATACATCCTTCTCAAAGACATATTGTCTCTTCCAGCTAGGTAGCTATATCTCATTTTCAAATCTACTCTTTTAACTTTTCTTTCTTATTTCTTAAAGTCAAATCTGTCAGATTTGTCTATTTGATTTGTCTTTCCAAAGATAGTTATTCATTTATAAATTCTATCATAGTATTCCTTTTCAGTTTGTTAAATTTTGCCTTTATCATGATCAATCTCGTCTTTCTCTAATCTCTTACTTGCTCCTTTTCTAACTCCTTAAAGGCTTAGGTGATTTACTTTCTAAATCTTGCTATATAATTGAAAGTACGTAAGCACTTGCCACAGTTACAGTTTTGATAAGCAGTGTTCTCAAGGTTTATTTCTAAAGTCTTTTTTTTAAATCAAGGAGTGATTTAAGTTTCCAGGTGGTTATGAGTATTGGTACTATTGTGCCTTTCATTCATATTTAGTGATTTAAGTCACTGTGAGCAGAGAACATGCCCTCGAGAGTTCTGTACTTTTAGCTGACTGCGGCTGCCTCTGACGCCTCCTCTGTGTGCTCCTGGGGAGGTGAGGCAGAGCTGGCCGGGCGCTCCCAGCCCTGGTGAGTGTGGGCCTGGGCCTGGGCCTGGGCAGATGCTCCCACTCTCCTGGGTATGTAAGTTGTGTAAGCACTAGGCTTTCCCCATCTCTCCTTTGAATCCCAGACTCTGCCTTGGGCTCCGCACTGATTCTGAAGCTGACCGTCTTCTCTTCCCGCCCACTTTGGACGTGTGGTACAGAGTCACTGACTCTGCTACCTGCACTCTGCCTTTCATCTTTGGCTGTCAGCCACCCTAACATTTATTGAGATGCTAAGATGTGCTAACCACCATTTAGACACTGGGGATAAACAGAGAACAAGACACAGATAACAAACTAAAATTTGTGAAAATATCCTACTATACAATTATATTTTAATAATTTGATTTTTCTACTATAAGTAATATATTCTCACCATATAGAATTTGGGGGGAACACAAAAATTTAAAGGAAAAAAAAGATAAATAAATAATGCCATCAATTCCATAATCTTTAGTTAACCATTATTGACATTTTGATATGTTTCTATAGAGCTCTTTTCGTATGACTATTTTACTTTGAATAAAGAAATTGAAATCATATTATACATAACACTTAGTAGTCTATTTACCCTTATTTTTGACTATTATCCAAAATTTTAATGACTTTATAATATTCTATTACATTATAACTGATTGAATCACTTGCCTAGTACTGGACCATTTTCCAATACTTCATAACAAAAAATAGACTGATACAAATCTTTTTTGTATTTCTGGCTTTTTGTAATGTGTACAGATTCTTAGGAAAACAAATACTGAATCAAAAGGTATACAACTTTTCACAGTTCATGATACTCACCATCAAATCACTTCACAGGATGTTCCAATGTACAGCAGGTACCACTGGAAGCTCATGTAAACTTCAATTTCACCAAACCCCCAACAACAGCAATAACTTTTAGTCTTGTTAATCCAATGAACAAAGTAGCTCACTTTAGTTTTCTTTCATTGACTAATGAATTTTATGTTTTACATTTCTTAGACACTGATTGAGATATTTCTATAAACTGTCTATTGATGGCATTTGCTAACTGGCCTATAGGTCTTTTTTTTTTTTTTTTTTCGGTACTGGGGATTGAACTCAGGGGCACTCTACCTCCGAGCTACACCCCCAGCCCTATTTTTTATTCTTTATTTGGAAACAGGGTCTCGCTAAGTTGCAGAGTGCCTCACTAGGTAGCTGAGGCTGGCTGCAAACCCGGATCCTCTGGTCTCAGCCTCCCGAATGCTGGGATTACAAGCGTGCGCCACCACGCCCGGCTCTATAGGTCTTTTTCTTGCAGCTAGTATTATTCATCATAAAGCTATAATCTTTTCTCTAATTTATTTGTAACAGTTACCCTTTAGTTTGATTTATAATGTATTTTGACCTTAAAAAAAGAACTGTTCCTTTTGTCTTCATCTGAGATTATATCAATGTTCTTATGCTGAGAAATTTAAACTTCTAGCCAGGAACCTCATCCCTGTAATCCCAACTAGGAAGGCTGAGGCAGGAGGATAGAGTTGGAGGCCAGGCTGGATAACATAGCAAGACCCCATTTCCAAATACAACCCCCAGAACTTTACATTTCCTTCACATATTCTTCAATATTCTTAGATATCTTTTAGATCTTTTCTTTCGTGTGTGTGTGTGTGTGTGTGTGTGTGTGTGTGTGTGGTACTGGGGATTGAACGCAGGTGCATTCTACCTCCAAGCTATACCCCCAGCCCTATTTTTTATTCTTTATTTTGAAACAGGGTCTCAGTAAGTTGCGGAGTACCTCACTAGGTAGCTCAGGCTGGCCTCAAACCCGGATCCTCCGGTTTCAGCCTCCCAAATACTGGGATTACAAGTGCGCCACCACACCCGGCTAGATCTTTTATTTTCTAAACATCAGAAATCTGTGAAATAAAGTTTTAATTTTAGTTTTTTTCAAATGGATAAAACACCAAGAGATGTTGTGTGCATATATGAATATATCAATTTAAATCTCACTATGATGCATAATTATATTGTACCAATACAATTCTAAAAAATTCTTTTAGCATTCTAAAAAAAAATTCTTTAAGTATCATTTGTTAATTAACCCTTTCCCTACTCATCTTTATATTATGTTTATAATTTTTGTAGCCTATTATGTCCTAAAAAGATATGTCTTAGAATCAAGGAACTAGGGTAATATAAATTACAGAAGGGACATATATTGCTAGAAATAAAACTTATTTATTTGACCTATGTGTTATAAATGACTACAAAATTAAAATGTTTTCCTCTTGAATTCAGAAGGGAACAATGTCCATTTAAAGAGAGATAAATTAGAATCAAATTATTTTATCTCTCATATAAGCTAATGAGAATCCAACTTTAAATGGAAGGAACGTTTATGCAGTTGCAGCCTGTTCTCAGCTGGCTATCACAGAATAATTGATGTACTAATGATTTCAATTCATAGCACCGACTGTCTTCATTTTGCATAATTTGAACCAAACCTGAATGTAAATGGAAAACAGTCCTCTTGCCTATTTAGCTCCCATGACTTTTAACTAAAAATCACTTAATATTGTAGAAAAGGAACGGAAAATTAGCAAACATGAAAAACTCTCTATGTTAAAACATTCCTCCTTATACTGAAATGGGAAGAACTAAGTAAATACACCAGAAATCTCCAGAGATGTGATTTATCATCTTACTAGTTGAGAGTGAATATTTAATTGTATAACATTTATCTCCAATAGTGTCTCCAGGAAAAAATTTCCAAATAGGCCAAAGTGTATATTCTGAATGCTCTAAAGGGAAATAAATGGGCTTTACAGTCTTCATTATTTTTTTAATGAAAGATATTAGTAAGAAAAAAACAGGTCAAAATAATTGCTACATTTGTTATTGTTATTAATCTTACAGATTAAAAATGCCCTTTTTCTATAAAAACACATTATCCAAGGCTCTTCTATTTGATCAGGAACACTTATTGATATCACCTACTAACCTTGGACATAATACTTTTCTTCAGTTTAAAAAACAAATCTTTTAAAAATAACCTCCAGCCATTATTATCTGAGACATCCGACGCAGTACACTCAAGTCTTGCACCTGTCACCAAGTCACCAGCCTTAGCATTAACAAGCCTAGTTAGTTAAGTACAGCTTAAGTAGGAGTTGTCATCCACACGCCTACAATTATATCACAGCATGATGGACAATTAGCTTCAACCTGAGTAGTGAACCTTATTCTAAACAGCTCTGTTTCCAACTAGAAAAACAGCTGCTTCCAAGATTGTACCCACTGCCCTACTGCTATTCTAGCCAGCCATGGGGTAAACAGGCCCTACTAGGGGCCGGCTAGCTGGTAGATGGCAGGAGTCTTCTCCACGGCTCGTGCGCTCAGGTTGGCTTGGGACTTTCTCATATGTGTATTTCCCTCTCTGCATGTGATGTGTACATTTTTAAAATAGCACCACAGCAGGCCTGTCCAATTACAAAAGACAATCTGTATTTATACATTTAAATTAAAATTTACTTACAAGTAATGCAGTGGACCTAACTAAACACTGCTTCTGAGTCACATAAAGGCATGTGAACATTAATATTCATACAGACATTAGGAAACATTTTGTAACTCTTCATTAAAAAATAAATAAAACCACTATCACAGTGAAAAGGAGCTACTATGGACTCAAATGTGTTCTCAAATTAGTATGTTGGAGCCCTAATGGCCACTGCGATGGTCTTTGGAGACACGGCCTCTGAGAGATAACCAGGTTAGATGGGGTCAGGAGGGCGGGGCCTTTGCAATGGGATTAGCACCCTTGTGAGAAGCCAGCCAGGGTCTCTGCATCTGTGCCCACATGCTTTTCCTCCCTTCATCTCCCCTTCGTCTGGCCACATGAGGACAACAAGCTGGCGGCCAGGAAGAGACTTCCCTAAGAACCAATCAGGCTGACACCTCCAGAACTCTGAGAAATGGACCCTGTCTAAAGGCACACAGTCTAGGGCATTTGTGGTGACATCCCAAGCTGACTAAGTCAGGAGCCTAAGAAGAATGAGAACGAAATGCTATGTGGGATCCTGGGACAGAAAAAGAAGTAAAAACTTTGGTTAATAATGATGTGTCAATATTGGTTCTCTAATTGTAATGAAAGTATCATAATAAGATCAAAAGGTTAATAACAGCCAGGCATGGTAGCCTACACCTTTAATCTTAGCACTAGGGAGGCTGAGACAGGAGGTTCAAAGGCTTAAGGCCAGCCTCTGCAATTTAGCAAGACTCTCAGCAACTTAGTGAAACCCTGTTTCAAAAATAAAATAGGTTGGGGGAGGTTTAGCTCAGAGGTAGTATGGCTCTGGGTTCAATCCCTAGTACCCTCCCAACACACAAAAAGATGTTAATAATAGGTAAAATTGAGTATAGGGTATTTGGAGCTTTCTGTACATCTTTATAATTTTTCTATCAACCTAAAACCATCCTAAAAAAAAAAAAACCAACAAAGTTTATTTAAGACATATAAATAAATAATGCCTATGACTTTAATCTTTCCTTGGAACAAATTGTCATATTATTTTCTTATTCTCAGTAGAGAACATTTCCTGTTCTTAGCTATGGTTTAGAAAATATCTTTATCCATTAATATTAGCAAAAAAAATCCTCTAGCCAAGCATGGTGGCACATGTCTGTAATGCCTATACTTAAGAGACTGAGACAGGAAGATCCCAGGTTGGAGGCCAGTCTCTGCAAAACAGCAATACCCTCAAAAACTTTGGGAGACCTATTTCAAAATAAAAAAGGCTGGGAGCATAGCTTGGAGGTAAAATCCCTACCGTCAGGCTCAATCCCCAGTAGAGAGAGAGAGAGAGAGAGAATGAATGAATGTAGTTAAGCTCTCTTCATAAACATAATAAGAACAACCACTTGGTATTTATTATCACCTTTCATTAACACTGAACATTCAGTCACAGTTTCTTGAAAATACTTAGAGGTCATAGAAAGATCACAGGCAAAGAGATACAACTGACTAAGAAGGAAATGAAAAAAATATCCCATTGTGAAAAACAGGAATAGAATAATTTTTGTTATGAATCGAATTTCCCAAACTTGAAGAGAATATTCAGGTTTGCCAAAATATGAGGGAGTGAACACTTTCATATGTTGCTGGTCAACTACAAACTAAACTAAACTTACAGAACATAAACTGATGATATGTACAAAGAGTCATGAAAATAGTACAAATGTTTAACCTCTTTCTGGGATCTACTCCAAGATCATATCCAGATTCAGGGGCCAAGCCTTGGAAATACTCTTCTGAAAACATCTTCACTTGTAATCTGAATGATTAGGTAGTAAAGATTAGTACATAAAACTAGTAAATGAGAAAATAAGGAACTACAACAGGAATCATTATGTAGTCATTAAAATGGAAGCTTTTAGAGGTCTGTGCTTATAATATGTTAAACGAAAAAGGAGACAATATAATTACGTACCAGGGTGGAAGTAAGTGATAGCACAGTGCTAATGGTAATGTTTTTCTGAGTCAGGAAACTATAAGCAAATTGTTTTCTGTATAATGCATTTATGTATTTTCAGCATTTCTGCAGTGAATGTTGTTTCAGTTAGAAGCTATGAAATAAGGTTACCCTTTTCATTTAACTACTGCTATTTTCAGTCTATTTTTGTATGTTACCAATTTTAAAATAAATTGTTATACTAAATTTCTGAGGAAAGAATAACTAAAGAAAACTCAGCAGTTAGATGAGATTGTCTTTTTTGCTCTTAATGCGCTCCCATTAGTCTCTAAATTCTTCCCACAGTGGTCAGGGACTGGGCAGATCACTCAGTCCAGCTGTGCAGGCAGGGCTGGGTCCTCTCTCTTTCCACAGGGCCAGGGAGATGATTTATATACCCCCTTTTCCCTCAAAGAGTTCCAACTACAGTGGGAGGGAAAGTCTCCTGCTTGGAAATTTCTCTTTCTCATCTTGTAAAGTCTAACTCAAGGGAGTCATTGTTTTGGGTTAAGTTTTGCTCTCACCTTGAATTCTGTTCAACTGTAAGGCCTCCTGGGAGGCAGGACAAATTAACTTTTTCATGTGACTCAAATAACTTTCCTTTACAGAGGCCCATAAAGAGGAAAGGGAGGAAATACATAAAGGGACATTCCAGGAATGCAGAAGAAAAACTTCCCCTCCTTCACAAATCTGCTCAAGACAGTCCTGGAATGTTGACTTAAACTGAACTCTAAGCAGGGTGTGAAGACGTTTCCATGAAGTGAAACAGGATGAGCAGTGTTCTCTATATACCTTACTCATCCAAGCTTATTAGAAAAAGGCAAAAGTCACAGAAGACACAAAGACAAAATATGTAATCCTACCGTACAAAGAGAAAGTGATGCTTCAGAGAATGTTCATCCTGGACAATCAACAAATGTGTGTGTGTATGCATACACACATACACACACACATACACATGTCAACAATTTGTGCTCAAACTGACAGGGACACAGTAACTTAGCACAATGTCTTGGGAAAAAAAAAAAAAAAAAACTTGACTATCTTTGAAAAATCTGCATCCCACACAGCAGCCCTTCTTCTCAGTGAGCTGCTACATACCCTGACCAAACCCTGAGAAGATGGGATTCCTCCTCAGCTTTCAAACATCAGGCCATTTTGTGAACGGGCTTTCTCCCCAAGTGTGATTTATTCAGATATCACTGAATTTATTTATTTGTCACTTGCTTGCTTATGCCAACTCCTAATGAACATTTTGACCCAGTACCCATTGGGATTTTATTTTCTACAAAGCTGCTAGAAATACTTTTACATTTTAAGTTTAAAAGTAGTAGTATGCTTTTATTTTGGAAAGTACGTTAACTTTTATACCTCATTTATTCCTTTGCTACAGATTACTCTTCTTACAAGTTCAAAGAGTTTTATTAATAACTTTGTTTTTAGCTGAACAATTATTAGCATTCTCATTTAGGTGAAGTCTAAGTCAACCAGCATGCATTTCCATATACAGACAACTGTCTTGAGAACTGGCACCGTCACTAATAGGCCTCCTGAACAAATAGTACTTGTTCTAACTAAAGACAATAGATTAGTACAAATCTGTGATCACGGCCTGTTATTCTCATTGCCAGCAAACTTCTGGCAATCAAATTCTCTCTTCCACTGAAGGCAATAAATGATGCTGAATACACCACACACACACACACACACACACACACACACACACACACACACACACACGGGCATATTTAGCTCTAAGCAACTAGTAGCTACTTTAAAATAGCACTTTTCAAAATCTGAACCAGCACACATACATATATAGCCAAAAGCAAAGTTCCTTGAAATACTACCCTTACTACATGCAACACTGTTTTTTCCTTTTCTTTTTTTGAATACCAGCTGTGACCCACTAAACTGATTTCAGTTTCTTAATGGGTTGGACGCACAGTGGGAAACCATTAGTTTACAGCCCTGCTAGCTGACGGGTGGTGCTCTTGTGATGCAGTTCCACAGCTGCTCAGTGTGGATTTGTCCCCCAAGTCTTTATCTCCTATTTTCCTTTTTCTCTACTCCCCACCCCAACTCCCCAAAGACTACCATTTACATTCTTTCCATTCTACTTTCTCTCTTTACATTCAACTCATTGCTGTCATTACTACTTCTTAAGACTCACAGATTCTCTGCGTCAGGGATTCAGGGAGCACCAAGGGGTGGCTGTCCTCTAGTCTACAGTGTCGGTGGTCTCCGCAGGAAAACCCCAGGCTGGGCTTTCAGCAGCTGTATCTACAGGTATGTACCCATGTGTCTGGCACTGGCACCAGACCCACTGACAGAGAGCGGGGTCAGGAAGCCCCATTCCTCATGTCCTTGTCCTGGGACAAATATTTTTTTAGCTCACAAGGTAAAAAAAAAAAAAAAAAAAAAAAAATCTTGCCTCAGGAGTAACATGATACCTGTGCTGGATTCTATTGGTTATAGGAGTCAAAAACCCACCCAACTTAAGGTCAAGAGAATGGACTCCACCTCCCAGTGGCAGAGTGGCAAAGTTCCAAAAGAACACGTGGAATAGGTGAGCTGCTACAGTCATCTTCTAAATTTCTATTCCCCCACCTTGCTCCTGATGACAGAGGCAAAGGTTTGATGGGCTACTCTGTAGCTAGGTCCACACATGTGTCGACTGGCACCAAAACAAGATGGATCCACACTGAACCCATCCTCTTGTATGCTCCCTATCTTATGCCCACTGTAGAAGAAAGAACTTCATGTTGGGTTTTAGGGAAATATGTCAGAAGCGATATATCATAAAATGTAAGCAGAAGCAAGGAGAAAACAGGAAGCAGCATGGGAGTTTCATATAGTCTAAGGAATTCTGTCCCATATGGGACACAGACATATCCTACAGTCAATGTCAGTAGCAAGAAGGACAACAAGAAGCTGTTCCTCACCACTCAAGGTTCCCACTTGTTGGTGATGGTTAAGCAGCAGTTTCTGTGGTTCTCTATAGTTTTAGGGTTCCGCTTCCTTTTCATTCCCATCCCTGACTACATGAAGCTCCCTTGGAAAAGGCTCTACTTGTTCAGGTTTCACATCACCATTTTTCCTTTCAACAAACTAAGAAACTTTCCAGTGACAAGAGAGGAAGAGTAAAGCAGCGATTCTCAAAGTGTGCTCCATGCACCACTGGAAGTCCCCAAGACCCTTCCCAAGGATCATGAAGTCAAAACTCCCCTCATAACAACATTGAGACATGAGCTGCCTTTTTTACTCTGCTGTCATCTGCGCTGATGGCACAAAAGCAACAATGCCGATGCCTTCGCAAGGATCACATGAAACAAAGCAGTGGCCCCAAACAGTGCCAAGAGTCACTGCAGTCCTCATAGCCACACGGGAAATGCAAGTTGTATTTAAGATGACCCTAATGAAGCAGTTCAATAATGTTATTAGACATCAGTGTTTCCGTACACATCTATTTGATGTGCTGTGTGATAGAAGGTGAAATATGAACAAAATGCTGCAGCTGAAGAGCAAAGGAAGATGCTGTGTCTAAAGCATGTGTGTAGTTGTCTGCGCTGAGACCAACTAGCTGCTGTTTCCATGGGCCATCTCCCCACCATGTTTATTTGAAAGAAAACTGATGATCTCTGACTAAATAAATGAAAAGTGATACATGTTTCCTCAGAGTTGAACAAAGTGAACCTTCAAGGCAAACAGCTGACAATCGTTATTGCCAATGATAAAATCTAAGCTTTTAAGTTGAAATTAGAATTTTGAAAAACTACTCTTTCACTGTAAGCCTGACAGCTTCCCAATACTTAAAATCTTTTCTGATGAAATCGATGATGATTTTAACAAATGTGACAATTTGATATTGTGCAACTGAATTTGTCAATATTTTCAAAGTCTACATAAAAAGCAAACAAATATTTCCAAATAACCAATGCATGGTATAAGATAATCATATATAGGTAAAAGATTCGTTCAAAGTTCAAGACAGACCAATGGATTTTAACATTTCAGAACATGGAATGGCTCATTGATATGGTTTCAGATTCAACATTGGAACTAACCTTCAAGAAACTACCACTTGCCAAGTTTTAGTGTAGTACAAAGAAGAATATCCAAGATTATCTGAAAAGACTATTAAAACACACCCTCCTACCCTTTCCAAGTACATTCCTATGTGAAGACAAATTGTTATCAACCAAAACAATATTTTTCAAAAGATTAACAAAGGCATATGCAGAAATCATCTTTTTTTAGGACACATATTGAAGAGTTTTACAAAAAAACAACAAAAAAAATTCTACTAACATTTGTCTTTTTCTTTTCTTTTTTGGTTTGGAGTAGTCCCCCTCTCCTTATATACAGCTTTCCTTTCTGAGATTTCAGTTACCTGTGGTCAACCATTGCAGCAAAACTATCACAAATTTCTTTACCCTTCTTCAAAATTTCATGGATGGAAGATTTGTTCTTCTTATGTATCTTAGTGACCTCAATATAAGTCTTTCCTTACTATATCAAGAGCTTTCAACATGATTAGCATCACTGCCCTTGTGCTTTGGGGCCATTATTAAGTAAAATAATAAGCACTGCAATGCTGTAAAAACATGCTAAGAAAGCTACTATTTTGAGATAGACCACATCTCTTTATAGTATTAATATTATAGCTGTTCTGTTTTATTAGTTATTATTAATCTGTTACCATGCCTAATTTATAAATTAAACTTTTTCATAGGTATGCATACATATATAATATATATAATTAAACTTTTTCACAGGTATGCATACATATATGCATACATATATACATATAAAGACAAATGTTATTAGAATTTTTGTTGTTTTTTTGTAAAACTCTTCAATATGTGTCCTAAAAAAAGATGATTTCTGCATTTGCCTTTGTTAATCTTTTGAAAAATATTGTTTTGGTTGATAACAATTTATATATATATATGTATGCATACCTATGAAAAAGTATAGTGCATATAGGGTTCAGCACTACCAGCAGTTTCAGGCATCCACTGGGGGTCTGGAATTTATTCCCTCTGGCTACGGAGGTACTACTATACACTTATTTTTCACAAAAAAAAAACTATTATTTATATGAACATATATTAGGCTCACCACTGTTATTTTAAATTAATTTTAATGAATGGATGTTATTATTTTAAATAAATTATGAATATTAATTTCTCTTAAATTCTCAGTTTAATTTCAGATGTAGTAAATATTGGCAGTTATAACCCATATAAAGCAAAATTCCTTGGTGTCCTCAATGATTTTCAAGACTAAATCATTCTTATGACCAAATAGTTTAAGAACTAATGGTTTCGAGTGTTAATTGGAATACCTGATTGGTGAAGCTTAAATCCTGGCGCTCCTTCATACTAGCTGGTATTTGAGTAGCTCACAGTTAGGTATTTAAAACTTCCTATGCGTCAGTTTTCTCATCTCTCTGGTAGAAATAGTAATAATTTCTCCTTTGCAATAATTTGTAGTTGGAATGATGATGTGAGATAACACAGGTATATATGCTTACCATGGTTCTTGGCATGTGGAGAGCGTCTGTTACATGACAGCTCTTTCTATTACGACCCGTGTCAGCTGGGCCTTGGGAACCTGTCTCCCATGCACCTGCTCCTTCTCTTCTCCCTCGGCCACTGTACTACTTCTAATCTTTCGTTTTTTCTCTAGTCTGTGTAACAGATTAACTAGACCCCTACTGCCAATGCCTCAAATCTTTACACTGTTCTAGGCCTCCTCTCCTCAACCACAGATTACTTTGCAGCTTTCCCTCCTCAGAAACTGAAGCTGGGTATTCACCCTGACTAGATTCATTAACCTGTCATCAAAGATCCTCCATGACTTTGCCTCATCTAACTCGCTGATCACAAACGTACTTAAAGAACACTTCGGCAGACTGCTTCCTGCTTGTGCTAAAACAAAAGGATGCCATCATCAAATCCTTTTGGGAAATTAATGGGTTGAGCCTGATTTTTCTCTTGCAGTACTTTTCGGAACCCTTCATATGTCCCTGCACACTGTGATCTTGTGAGAGCAGAGCACGCTACATGTGCTGGAGTTTACTGACCAGGGAGCCTTGTTCCCAGAAGCATCCAAGGAACTAGTGTTTCAAAGAACACATTTGTGGAAACAATGCCAGATCTGTAACAGATTTTCTATGGTTCCACAAACTGTCATGTTTCTTGATATTTGTTCTTTTTATTCCCATTGCAAAGAGCAGTTTACCTTACCATCTGCCCTATTCTCTCCTATCATTCAATAATATACCCCTCCTTTGCAAAGCCTCCTAATTTCTCAAATCAGTTATATGCCTTCCTTTTTTTGTTACTCTAATTTTAATGAATTTAAACTTCTGCCTTCTGTTTTGTTTCAGTTGTCAGTTGTTTCTTTTGCTAAATTGTGAAGTCCCTATGGGGGACCCCATAAGCACAGGCATGAGAGGAAATAAGCATTCTTCCTTTACTCAGGATTTAATTCAAAAATTGTTCAAGATTACTGTCTCCTTATATTTGAGTGATAGATTGAGTTGTATAGCAATGAGATACTAACCCATCTTAAAATTAAAAGAAGGAAGTAAAATTAAAATACATGCCAGAGATCATAAGATAATTTAGAGATTTTAACCAAAAAGCAACCATGGAACCTACATATCCTTTCACTAATGTTCTCTAATGTATGTTCCTTCAAACCTAAACATTCACTAAGTATCAACTTTGTGTGAGGTAGTATACTGAGTCACAAAGATGAATAAGAAATAATCCCAAATCTTAAGACATTCACAGCTTAGAAAAGAACTAGAAAATACAGAGAAATTATTATGGAGAAAGTGTTTATGACAGGGAAATCTACAAAAATTATAGGAAAAAGACAAAGAAATAATTAACCCTGCTCAGCACAGAATTATTATTTACTTTAGGTCTTGAAAAACCAATGAGAAAGGAACTAAGGGCATACCAGGGAGAGGGAAGAGTCGTGATGCCCAAGCAAAGGCCAGACACATGTGGTTGGCATTTTGAGTTTGGTCTTCATCATCTTCTACCTACCTTGTATGCTGTAGTAGGTTGAATAATGGCTCCTCCAAAGATACTCACATCCTAACTCCTGGAACTGTGAATGTGACTCTTATGGCAAGGATTTATCAAATATGATTAAATTCAGTATCCTGAGGTGGGGAGATGACTCTGGATTACCAGGATGACTGCTAAATGCGATCATGAGTGTCCTTATGGGAAATTGGCAGAGGGCTGTTTGACACGGGTAGAAGAGGGAACGCATCGTGCGTGACCTTGGGGGCGGAGACTGAAATGATGGAGTCAATTAATGCCGGCAGCTACCAGGAGCTAGAAAAGACAAGGAACAAGTGCTCCCCTAGAGCCTCTAGGGGGAGCACTGCTCTGCCAGTACCTTTATTTCAGTCCAATGATACGGATTTCAGACTTCCTGCTTCCAAAACTATGAGAAAAAAACCTGTTATTGGAAGCCACCAAATTTGTGGCGATCTTTTTACAACACCCGTAAGAAATTAATACAGGCGCTGCCTGCTATTTGCCTCCAATATCATTTCCCAATATTTATGGAGAACTCTAGAATAATCTGTGTTCATCTCTACTCTACCTCCTGCAACTGTTATGCAAAGAATCCCCGTAAATGCCTTAAACTCACAACCCCCTTAACTCCTTGACTCCAATGACTTTCTCTTCCACCATTCCGCAGTTTCATACCACTACAGACATGCTCTGAACCATGTGGACAGTAAACAAACTCCAACATCCTCTCCTCTGCCCACCAAACATTACTCTCATGGCTCTGTTTTCACACTAGACAATACCTCCTATCCCTTAATTCCTCCGTTTTTCCGGTCATTCTTGGCCTTCCTCACAGTCATCACAGTGACAACCCTTTCAACAGAACCTCAGGACAGTTGCTAAGAAGCTTATAAAGCAGCAGGCCCCTCACCTGCCTGGGCTACATTAGAGCTAGGGAGGGGCCCTGGCAACATAGTCAGACACTCTTGTAAAACTTGTGAAAATGAGATATCTTAACCAAGATCCACTAAAACTGCTGTCTCTTTCCCCTCCGACTTCCTCCCGTGTCAGGTGGCAATGGAGCAGCTGCAGACAGTTTTTTGGAATCAGTCAAAAGGAAGTTGAGTTTGGCTCAGGAGAGTACACTTAAATGGTCTGCAGTCACTTCCATGCACAGCCACTCCTAGTCACTGCAGCAAGGGCTTCTCAAAATACAGCAATTGTGTGTCCTTAACCCAGATTGTAGCAGAAGTATAAAAAGAGCAGTGACATGACACTTCCAAATGTCCCAGGCAGCCAGTGCTAGAGTATGGTCATCACGCCAGAGTCTGGAAATTCTTCTAATCATCAACCATGCAAAACTGTAAGTAGAAGACTCAGTTCTCTTTAGACAAAGCAGAAATTAATCAGAAGTTCTCTTCTCTCAGGAACATACTTGATAATGCAGTATACAAAATTATAAATGAACCACTTCCCTTTTCCTGAGAATCATGCAAAATAAGCTTCATAAGAATTTCTATGTTTGTAACTCTTAAGAAAAATTATTTTCAGATTATATCAAAAGCTATAAAGAGAAGTAATAAACAGGATCCTGGATTTCTAGTAAAGCAATTAATGAAGAGCAAATCCTTAGGCCAGGTGTAGTGGTGCATGCTTTTGATCCCAGTACTAGGAGGCTGAGACAGAGGATTGCATGTTCACAGGTTCGTGGCCAGCCTCAACTACTTAGTGAAACCCTCCATAACTTAGTGAGACCCTGTTTCAAAATAAGGAATAAAAAATAGGACTGGGGGTATAGCTCAGAGGTAGAATGCCCCTGGGTTCAATCTCCAGTATTGGGGGGAAAAAAAAAGCAAATCCTAAGAACCTTAGTAAAGTGCTTAAATTACCTGCTGATTCAGCATAAAGTACAGAACTCAATACAAAAAAATAAATTTCAAACTATGTCACCACAGGTCAGTGACAACACTCAAATCAATTCAAAGGGCATCTGATATTGACTAATGCACGAGAACACTTGAAAAGCTCTGGAATTTTATAGCTCATGTATGAAAACAACTTGATAGAGGATTTCCCAAATGTGACAGTGACTCTGAAAATTTACATGACACGTTATGAAAGAAGCTCTTCTATACTCCAAATAATATAAAGCGAATTTTGAGCTACCACAATATTCTCTCTATGGAAATTATATTTCCAAATTATTTTCATATGAAGACCATACCAAAGAGCTGTAGCAAAGACATGTGGGAGAAATATTGTAAAGGCATGTCAGGGAATTAACATTACTTTTATGGATTTCATATTTATAATATTTATTGTCGGGGGCCTAGCCTGGCCAGCTGGACCTCGCCTCTAGATGGCGCCTGGTAAAGTGCCAGAAGCAGCTACAGGTGGAAAACATCCCGGGGCTGTGCCACGCCAGAGCGCATGCACCAGCACACCCGACTCGTGGCCGGCCAGGTGAGAGCTGTATGAGACACCTCGTGGCTTAGGCCTGGTGCAGATATAAAAGCCTCCACCTCTCGCATAGAGAGAGGACGGCTAAGAGAGGACGGCTAAGAGCACGGCTAAGAGAGAGCGCTGCTAAAAAGCTGCTGGGGAAAGGCTGGTTGGGAAGTTGCTGGGCTGGAAAGTTGCTGGGAAGTTCTGGGAGGAATTGGTTGGGAAGAAGAAGCGGTTGGGAAGAGGTTGGCCGGGTTGCTGGGGAAGTCCTGGGAAGAAAGATTGTGGGTTGCTAGTGGAAGATGGGTTGCTTGAGAAAGGGGTTATTGGAAGTCTGTAGGAAAAAGCACTATTTGGAAAGACGACCTCAGCACTGTGTTTGTTATCGTGTGTGCAAAACCTTTGATCCCAGAAAGAGAGAGATATAATAAAAGAGGTTCGAACCAGTAGCATTTAGCCGGCGTCTTTTATTGGGGCCTCATGGCTGAGGGTTCAGCCTGGGGCGCCCGATAATTTATCATCTCCTAAGTTTTATGATTGTTGGGGTTTGTTTTCTTATTTAAAATTTTTACTTATGCAATTGATTTTGTGCTTTTTCTTAAAGAGGAACAACAGAATCAAATAGGCTTGAAGCCCACAAAACTAAGATCTGTCCTTGATGGAACATTCATCTTCCTCAATCCCTTGCCTTTGGGTCTTAAGCTCCCTCCCAACTCTGGATTAATCCCATCTAAAAACATAGAAGGAATAAAAGAGTCAGAAAGCCATCCTTCACAAATCTCCCTGAAATAATTCAGACAAGGTCATCACTGATGATACTAAGACCACCATGAGTAAAAAGTTATGGGAATAAGATACCAGCCTGATGTCCAAGCATCACCCTCTAAACGTACCTGCTAATTACAAAGGGACAGATGTGTCTTTGCAATGACTAAATGTACAATTCCTAACAGAGGGACAACCTGCCATTTATGTCCTTCCTGATGTGATACGATATGGAGCACACAGCAGCACCCCTATGAAGTATTCTTTTTTTTTTTTTAATGGTACTGGGGATTGAACCCAGGGCCTCATGCATGCTAGGCAACCACTGAGCTTCACTGGACACCAGTTTAATCTGAATCCAATCAAGACTTTAGGCCTAACTTTGAGTTCCCAGCCATGCAGAGGCTAGGGGGGACAAGTAACCCCCCCCCCAAAGAAACAAGCAGACAAAGCTAGAGCATGGCATCGCCTATAAAACAAGAGGTCTGGTCTCCTCTAACTGCCCACTTCATAAAAAAACAAAAAAGGGAAAGACTGTCCTAGAGTAAAGGAGGACAAAGATTTGTAACAATCAAATGAGATATGCGAACTTTGCATCCTGGTCTTCCCCTACCTCAAAAACAAAACAACAACAACAAAAACAAAACCACACATTTGAACGCTAGGGAAACTGGAATATGGACACTCGACGACCAGACAACACTGGGAAATTACTATTCTCTTTCTTTTAGAATGACAACAGCAACGTGGTTAGAAGATGAGTGGTAAAGTTTTTAGTGGCAGAGTTATTATGGTATTTACAACTTACTTTCAAATGGTTTAAGCAGCTTTTCTTTATGTTTGAAAAATTTTATATAAAAAATAGAAACAAGTAAAGAAATATAACAAATATATTTTTATTTTATTTGCTCAACCTAGCCAAGAAGATATTAATAGGGTCAAAGCAATTACTCTTGTCAAACATCAGCAGTGAGGCAGTATCTAAAGCCAAGGGGTTAATGTTTCCAGAACTGCGGTATTATTTCAAAACATCTCCCAGGGCCCAAATGCAGTCATGGACTGCCTAATTAGTGCATGTGAGTGGCTTAGGGGCATTTTTAGAATCCTGTCATTCAGGATGGAGAAATCACACAAGAGCAAAGGGATGGGGAGAACTCAAGCAAACAAAATTAAATAACAGCTGATTTATTAATTTTGGGAAAAAAAGGAAATTAGGCATGATTTCTTTCAGGGACACTGAACACTTTCAGTAATTTATTTCCAAATTAAAAGGGTTAAGTGCTTTTTTTTATTTAAAAAGCACTTTGATAAGAGTTACCTTACTCCTTAAAACTGACTTATTAGCTGGGAGTGGTGGCACATGCATATAATCCCAGTACTTGGGGAGGCTGAGACAGGAGGATCACGGGTTGGCAGCCAGCCTCAGCAACTTAATGAGGCCCTCAGCCACTTAGTGAGACCCTGTTTCAAAACAAAAGAATAAAAAAGGGCTTGGGATATAGTTTGGAGGTAGAATGCCCTGGGTTCAATCCCTAGTAAAACACACACACACACACACACACACACACACACACACACACACCTGACTTATTAAACAGAAATGGTACATTTCACAGATTAGGAAGATGAGGGTCCAAGAGGCTGTCTGACTGCCTGAAGTCCCGTGATGAGTGTGCAAGCCCTGGTCCTTTCACACTTGACCACAACCCTCTAGCATGGCCTCTGAAGTGCTGTCTTCCTCTGGGTAACATTCGTTTCTCTGAGATTCAGTTTTCTGCCTAGCCAGCCTAAGGCTCATATGAGAAACTGCAGAGGATCATAATTTGGGCTGGGAAAAAAAGTTCATATCAGATCCCCCTTCCTTCTTTCAACAGAATATTGGTAAAGAGAGAGGTGGGAGGGATGGGAGCCCACCCCGTGAGGCAGGTGGCCTCCTCCAGTGGCCTGCACACCTCCCCCGGGGCCATCTCAAGAGCAGGAAACCCCTTCAAACACAAGAACCTAACAGGATGCAGGACAGGAAGAGAAATGAAAGGGTAAAGTGTGAAGCTGAGCAACCAACGAAATAAAGACATGCAAGGACCGTGAAAGGTAAAAGCACAGTGTAAATGAGTGTAATTACTCAGGCCTCCTGACACGCATCTGTAATCCCAGTACTTGAGAGGCTGAGATAGGAGGTCATAGGTTCAAGAACAGCCTCAGCAACATAGTGAGACCCTGTTTCAAAATAAAATAGGGCTTGGGGTGTAGCTCAGAAGTAGAAAGCCCCTGAGTTCAATCCCCAGTACCCACAAATAGGAAGGGAGGAGAGAGGGAGAGAGGGAGGGGAACAAGGAAGGAAGGAAGGAAGGAAGGAAGGAAGGAAGGAAGGAAGGAAGGAAGGAAGGAAGGAAGGAAGGAAGGAAGAAAATGAGTGTGATTACTTCACTTTGATGGCCAAATCCACGCCCTCACACCTACTTGGAGTACTCTTCCTTTATAAAACTCCCAAACTGGGGGAAATTAACAATTCTACGCTTTCCTGAAACACAGAGGTCCACTAAATGTTTGCTCTGGCAGATCTTTTTTTCTCCCGAAGGGCAGCCCATATAGTTCTACAACAAAAGCAGGCTTTGTTCTAAAGATCTGCAGTGTTTCCTCAATGAAAATTCTAATTGACAACCACCAGAAGAGTAACAATGCAATGCAATGAGAGCTCTGGTTTCCCCATTCTTCAAGACCAGCTCAAAGAAGCCCTAGCTTCTCAGGTCCCAGGACCAGTGTTCAGCTCAGCCTTTATTTGTACACATGCGTAAGTAGATGCTTAGATATTAGAAGTTTATTATTCAAAGCAGTCAAATATTAAAACCAAAAGGTTTATTCTTCCAAATTTCAAAGATGGGAAATTACATTTAATTCCCAGGCTCAGAATATCAGGTCCCTCCACACAGAATAAGCATATGACACAAAAATACAACCATGCCTTTTCTATGTAAAGAAGGGTCCCTGGAAAAAAAAAAAAAAAGAAACAACTTTCATGATGAGCTCCTCAGAAATGGCTGCATGAGGATATTCAAGGCACTGTTATTCAGTGGACTCATTATAGGATAAAAGTCCAAGGACCAGAGGGACTGATTTTCATATGAATGTAGGGTGTGCCAGTCACATACAAGAGCTACGGCTACACAGAGAACCAAGTCACATCAAGCAAGTCGGGGAGCTGTGAGTGACAAGGTACAGAGAGGGCTGTTCAGATAAGGGACAGACATTACTGGACCCGTTTTCAAAGAAAACTTTGAAGATTTTGTTAGGCTTTCTTCGTTGAACTGTCACAAGTAACAATACCATTGTAAATGAGTGGTGCTCAGTGCCACACCACTGCCATTTACAGACCAGCTGCCAATAGCTGCCCCTGATGGGAAATTAGCATCAAAGAAGGACTCGAGGTTACTGGCCTAACACACAGTCCAATAGGAATGTTCCCAAATAAGGCACAACACCCAACACAGTCACACAAATTATAACCAAAGGAAAAAACTCCAGAAAAGGA
>PVLC010013581.1:0-41334 GCA_004027655.1 Graphiurus murinus | reverse complement strand
GCGGTACTGGGGATTGAACTCAGGGGCATTCTACCTCCGAGCTATACCCCCAGCCCCATTTTTTATTCTTTATTTTGAAACCGAGTCTCACTAAGTTGTGGAGTGCCTCACTAGGTAGCTGAGGCTGGCCGCGAACCCGGATCCTCCGGTCTCAGCCTCCCGAATGCTGGGATTACAAGCATGCGCCACCACGCCCGGCTCTATTCCTTCATTTTTAAAGACAATTTTATTGGGGCCTCGTAATCCGTCATCATGATGACGTCTAGAGTGGTAGGAACATACCGGCCCACAACACTTGGTGTAGCTCCCCCGATCTCAGTTTTGTTTACTGTCTGGTCAGCATCACCTGGTAAAGCCCAGCTCTGGAGAGAGCGGCATGAGAAGGGATGGGACGGGATAGGTTGGGTTGGGAGGCTCCAGGGCAACACGCTGGAAAGGAAGACAAGGTACCAGGAGAGAATTCCCTTCAGCCACGCCCACCAGTAGCTCATTTTAGCCTTAAAAAGATGAAAGATTCAGCCAGCCGTGGTGGCGCATGCTTGTAATCCCAGTACTTGGGAGGCTGAGACCAGAGGATCTAGGTTAGTGGCCAGCTACTTAGCGAGGCTCTCTGCAACTTGGTGAGACCCTGTTTCAAAATAAAAATTGGGCTTGGGATGTGGCTCAGAGGTGTCCCTGGGTCCAATTCCCAGTATCTCTATCTCTCTCTCTCTCTCTCTCTCTCTCTCTCTCTCTCTCTCACACACACACACACACACACACACACACAGATTAAAGATTCATTCCAATCTGTCCAGACCATGAGCTTCATGTGCCCTGCGCAAGCTATGGGGCCGTGGGGTGGTGAATCTGTATTTCAGCCATGAGTTTTTTGTTTTTTGTTGTTTTGTTTTAGTACTGGATATTGAGCCTGGGGGCATTCTACCTCTGAACAACACTCCTAGCCCTTTTTGTTTTTAATTTTGAAATAGGGTCCCATTATGTTGCTGAGGGTCTTCCTAAGTTGCTGAGATGAGCCATGATTTTTTTTTTTTTTAATGAGCTGGCAAATAGTCCACACCAGCACCTGTGCCTAGGTGTGCCTACCGTGCAGCTGTGAGAGGGGGCCACAGAGCCCGGAGCCTCTCCTTGCTCGCCCACTTCCCCCAGGACTGCATCTGCATCTCCTGAGCCCTCCTCATATCTTGCAAAACATGTTGTGCACAAAGGCTTTATCAGGAACGAAAGAGTATAGAAAATAAGGCCAGGGCTCGATTACAAAAAAAGGAAAACTGTTAGCCGGGCGTGGTGGCCCACGCTTGTAATCCCAGCATTCGGGAGGCTGAGACCAGAGGATCCGGGTTCTCGGCCAGCCTCAGCTATCTAGTGAGGCACTCCGCAACTTAGTGAGACTCGGTTTCAAAATAAAGAATAAAAAATAGGGCTGGGGGTGTAGCTCGGAGGTAGAATGCCCCTGAGTTCAATCCCCAGTACCACAAAAAAAAAAAAAAAAAAGGAAAACTGTTGAAGATGAACTTTCAAATTCCCAAGCCTGACTGAAGAATCAGCTCAGTGTGAGCAGGCTTTCCACAAACACAGCAGAAGGCAGGTCATTAGACACAATTAAGAACCAAATACACAAAAGAACCAAACACCCTTTAGAAAGCAGCTTGAAAAGAATCAAGTAAAATTAATAGAGGTGAAAAATATATATATATCCATCAAAATTAAAAACCCAGTGCAGGCCGAGGGTGTCAGAGAAGACAGCTGAAGGAGCAGAGGCAATTTCCTGTTGCGAAGGCAACACCGATGGAAAGTAAGAAAAATTGCTAAGAATGGTTGCAATAACATGATAGATAACCCTTTTACAGTGCTTCTCTGTGCTGAGTTTTATTCCTAATGCTCATATGTGAGTGACCTTTCAGGAAAGTACCACTATTATTTGCAAGTAAGCAGCTGAAGCATAGTATGTCCATGGTCATGCAGAAAGCTGGTGTGAAAGGCTGAATTCTTACCAGAGTAAGCAGGTGCTCTTACTCTGCCTGATGAACAGGGTGGGTTCCTCTCACCTGGAGGTAGCCTTCCCACATGCCTGGGCTACAATTATCAGGACAATCCCCCAAAGAATATAGGAGAAGTGTTAAAAACGACGATTTCCAGAAAACAGGTAAAGTTCTGACTTACATGCAGATCTAAAAATAAGCACATGCTAAAGTAATGTAGTAACTCACGTGACAGGAGGGAACCAGACAGATGTTCTAGCCAATTCAGTGGGAAAGGTAGCCCAGGACACATTTGTGTGGCGTAAAGAGGTTTCGAGATGGATTATAAATGGGCACAGAATGTGTGCCTCTACAGCGGGCAGGGCATCAAAGCATTGCCAATTAAATCATTACCAGACCTCTTAGAGTTTGCACATCCGGCAAGTGGGACAGTCCAGGAACAGCTGCAGAAGATCTCAGGCGATGACGGGGTGAAAGTGTGCTAACTCGGATCTGCGCTTTTCCACTGAAACACAAGACTCTTCCTGCAGAAGCTGCTCATGTTCCAAGAGAATGGCCGAGAATTTAATAATATTGATGAAACACATAAATCCTCAGGTTCAGGAGACATAAGTCTGAGGTAGGATGTGTAATAAGAAAGGAACTTGAGAGAGATTGTGCAGAAAAAAGCTACAGAAGACCCAGAGCCAAAGGAGAGCCTGGTTATAGAGAAAGAAAAGAGAAAGCTTACTAGCAAAGGGAGAGTGATTAGTCTGGCTGCATTTCAAGGGCAACAATACAAGCTAGAAAAAATAAAATATCATATCTTTTAACCAGTGAATGAGAATAATTGTCAACCTAGAATTCTGTTCCATTCTTTACATGGAGGGCAAAATCAGGGTATATTCAGGAAGACAAAGACCAAAGGAGTTTATCATCCAGAGGTCATCCTAATGCTAAAACAACAACCAGAAGCCAGAGGAAAAACAGGGAGCAAATGGGAATTTGCATAAATGAGGGGAGGGACTAGTAGCCTAGTGGGAGGGAGGGAGGGTGGGGAGGAGGATTGAAGAAGGAAACCGTTCAAATACTGCTATGTCCCCTTGTCAGGGTATCACTGCACTACCAATCTCACTAATATGTGTGGGGAGGGAGGAAGGGGAGCAGGCTGGGGTGCAGAGGGAGGTGATGGTGGGTGCCTGCATGTGTGTATCACTTTAAATCTCACGATAATGTATTATAATAATAATGACGCACCAGGGAAAGTGTATGTGTATTAAAAAGAAACATATAAACCAGGTGTGGTGGCACGTGCTTGTAATCCTAGTACTTGGGAGGCTGAGACCGGAGGATCTGGGTTCGCGGCCAGCCTCAGCTGCTTAGTGAGGCCCTCTGCAACTTAATGAGACCCTGTTTCAAAAAATAAACAATAAAAAATAGGGCTGGAGGTATAGCTCAGAGGTAGAATGCCCCTGAGTTCCATCCCCAGTACCGCAAAAAAAAAAAAAAAGAAACATATATATATGATTAAAATATTCATATACATATATAATTAAATATTATATATTAGATATAATTAAATATTAAAATATTTATATACATATATATATATAGATTAAAATATTTGAAGATGGTGTTATATAAGACAGAACTTGGAGAGTCCTTGGAAGCAGGACACCAGGTGAACTTCATTTGCCCTGGAAGATGGTAGCAAGTACAGCTTTAAGGAAAATATAAAAGTTAAAAATACAAGAATAATCTGCAGAAACAGAAGATATTTTGTCTTTCCCAAAATGTAGGAAGTAAGAAGTGAAGGAGTAAAGAAAGCATGAGACAGAGAAAGGAGGGAGAAATGGAAAGCACGGCATTAGATAATAGAATAAAATGTTACAGTCAACAAGAGAAAAGTAAGTGGATTAGTCAGCAGACCTAAAAAGGCAGACCTTTCCACGTAATAACTGTTAATAAAAGACCAAACTTTGGGCTGTTTGGATAAAAATGAATCAGATATGTCCAGAGGGTGAAGAATAAAAACAGGGAAAAAGATAGACCATTAAAAATAAATGTCAAGCCGGATATGGTGGCCACACCTGTAATCCAGTACTTGGGAGGCTGAGACAGGAGGATCACAGGTTCGAGGACAACCTTAGCAAGTGGTGAGACTCTCATCAACCTAGTGAGACCCTGTTTCAAAAGTACAAGTAAAATAGGGCTTGGGGTATAACTTGGAGGTACAGTGCCCCTGGGTTCAATCCCCAGTACCATAAAAAATTGACAATAAAAATAAACATCAGTGTGTAATTACAGTGCACCAATAAATGTATGAAGGTATCTGAAAAAGTAAATATCCAGATGTGAGTTTAAATAAACTGGAACAATGTGAAGCATATGTGTGTACACGTGAGTGCACACTCATATGTGTATAAGGAAAAATAATACATATCATTAGATACACTAAAATGATTTAAGAAGGAAAATTTGTCAGCTAATTACCAATCTCAAAAAGTTAGGGACGTTAAATCCAAAGAAAAAGAATAAGAAAGATGAGATTAGAAATGTATTAAATGAGAAAAATAAAATAAAGATCAATACAGGATCAGCTGGTTTTAAAAATAACTAATAAGCACTTCAGGAAATATCAAGAAAGGAAAGAAGGCATAGCCAAACATTTACTAGATATAAAAGGATTTGCAACTACAGGTTCTTAAAATATGGTGAGAATATTATGGATAAGATTGGGCCAATACATTTAGAAATTTAGAAAATATTTAATATTTTCTAGTAAAAGAGATATAGACCAAAATTAAGTAAATCTTTTAAAAGTACATACTTTTTTTTTTTTTTTTTCCTTTTGGCAGTACCAGGGATGGAACCCAGGAGCATTCTACCTCCAAGTCATACCCCAAGACTGATTTTACTTCTTATTTGGAAACAGAGTCTGACTATGTTGATGAGAGTCTCACTACTTGCTGAGGCTGTCCTTGAACCTGTGAACCTTCTGTCTGAGCCTCCCAAGTACTAGGATTACAAATGTGCGCCACCATGCCCAGCTGAGCTATCTGTTTTCTTATTGTGGTGTTTTAAGAGTTCTATAAACTCTTGTGTAGCTTGGACAGCATTGCCTATCCTTTGTTAATTATGTCTTTTGCAAATATCGTCTTTCAGGATGTAATATGTGTTTTCATTCTCTTAATGTTTCTAAAACGAAATTCAAAACAGGTGAGATTTATAGGCAAGTTCTACCTAGCGTAAAGTGGTACTTATGAACATAAATCTATAAATTTTAATTAAAATATCAGCACACTGAACCAGAAGTAATTTAAAAATTGCAACAAGTTTAGGTTTTTGTCAGGAATGAAAGTTTTGTTTAATTTTTTAAAAATCTCATTTATACTAAAACAATTATCCTGGTAGTTGGAGAAAAATCAATTGATGTTATTGAACACGCACGTATGAATGAGAAGAAAGCTCCCCTAACCTGACACAGAATCTTTACCAAAAGCTCAGTTAATGTTGAAACATTAAAGCAGCTCTACCCTAGTCCAGTCCCCCATACCCTTGGCTTCTTGCCTCTAAATTTCAGTTACCCACAGTCAATTCTAATCCAGAAACGTTAAGTGGAAACTTTCAGAAATAAACAGCTCATAAGTTTACTTATTTTTATTTTAAAACACCTACCCTTTACTTCAACAGAAAAAAAAAAACTTGCAGTGAACAAAAAATATATGCACAAAAACTACGTTCCATAAATTTCTCACACGTGCTGTATCACATAATTATCCATCTATTTATTCATCCCTCTGTTAATTCCTCTTAGTTTTTATGCCTGACAAAGTAAATTAGTAAGTTTAATAACTTCTATTACAGTTTATTGTTACTTTATTTTCTTACTTATTATTGTTAATATTACTGTACCTAATTTAAGAGTTAAGCTTTATCATAGGTATGTGTGTATAAGAAAAAAAAATGTGGTGTGTATGGGGTTGGTACTACGCAGGGTTTCATCATCCACTTGGGTTTTGGAATATATCTGCATGGGTAAGGGAGAGTTACTGTGTGTGGGGCAGAATAAGGATATCAGTTGCTACCACTTTAAAAAAAATACTTTAGTAACCATGTAATTTTAAATAGTAAGAAATAAAAGAATAAAAGAGTTCAGAATTAGAAAGAGCTAAACTTATCATTCACAGACCCTATTCTTCTTCACAGAGAAAACTCACAGAAATTATCTACACAAAAGATACTGGATACAAAAGAAGATCAGTAGAAAAGTACTGAATGCATTTGTGTTCTCTTACGACAGCCAACTGGAAAAATGTGATTTAATGAGTTTTATTTCCAATATCTCTAGGTGTTAGAAAGCATCAATATATACTCATAAAGACCTACATAAATGTTGACTTATGTCAATTTACACCCAGAAAAACGCCATGCCTTCAAGATGTCAAATTTTCCCAAACTAAATTTAATGGGCTTCCAACTGAAGTCTCGGTGGTGTCTTAGTCAGGCTAGACAAGTAGATAATAAAATTTACAACGATGAGCAAAAGGTCAAGAATAGCTCGGGCAATTTTGAAGAGGAAGAACCACTTTGAAGGACTCTCCCTGCCGAATACCAACACTTAGGCGATGCTGTAATAATGCCCGACTGTACTGAGTCAGAGACACAAAACTCATGGAATAAAGTAAATATTCCAGGAAACTTGAAACACCTGGTGATGTTATTCCTATGTTATTTATAACACTGTTATAATACATCCAATGTTGTATATAATTCTTATAATAGCATCCATTCTATAGCTAACTTAACATATAAATTAGTAAAGAAAGAGCTCCCTCTCCTCCTCCTCCTCTTCCTTCTCCTCCTCCTCCTCTTCCTTCTCCTCCTCCTCCTCTTCCTCAGTGGCTTTCTACCTCTGAGTCACATCCCAGTCCTCTTTTATTTGTTCTTTTGAAGCAGGGTCTCACTAAGTTGCTGAGGGTCTTGCTAAATTGCTGAGGCTGGTCTCTCTTGTTTCAGCCTCCCAAGTATTGGGGTTACAGGTGTGCACCACCATACCTGGCTAAGAATTCTCCTTTTTCATTTTTAAATAAATGTGATGGTGTATACAGTATAAAAACAGGCATAGTAAAGAATACTATAGTGAAACAAATTGACATACACATCACCTCAGGGTTACTGATAGTTTTTTTAAAAGTTTGCTTTTGTGGCAAGAGCGCCTAAAATCTTCTCATTTAATGGGATTCCCAAATGTAGTCACCTTTACTACCTGTAAGCATGCTATATGTTAGACCTCTAGACTGGTTAATTCTACCTATCTGCTATTCTCCGTCTTTAGACCTGAACCTCTCTATTTCCTAACACTCAATCCCCCGGGGCCCTGGTAATCATAGTTCTATTCTCTTTCTTGAGTAGATTCTCCTGGAAACTTCTTGCTGATGCCCTGGGATCTCTGGCAGGTAAAAATGACCTGAAAATTTGTGCCCGAGACTTTTTGGCCATTAGTTGTAAAACAGGCCAGATACCTGATTGCAGACCTTTAGCATTTTAGAATAAATTACTGAACTAAACCAGAATATCTCATGCAGGGCATGCACATTTAGATACAGATATGTAAAATTCATCTAACAAACCTCTTCCATTGGCAGCAAACTTGTTTCCCCACTGAAATCTAGTCATATCCGGTGTCAGTAGTGTGTTCACATTGTGTCTTAATATGTAGTCGGCAGCTTTTTGTGTTGTTTCTTTCTTTCTTTTTTTTTTTTTTTTTTTTATGGTACTGGGGATTGAACTCAGAGGCGGTCTACCTTCGAGCTATACCCCCAGCCCTATTTTTTTATTCTTTATTTTGAAACCAGGTCCCCCTAAGTTGAGGCTGGCCTCGAATCCAGATCCTCCGGTCTCAGCCTCCCAAATGCTAGGATTACAAGCGTGTGCCACCACGCCTGGCTTATGTTGCTTCTTAAGACATTTAAAATGAACAGTACCTCAGCCCCACTTTCTTCGGAGGCAGCTAGGATTCCTCCTGCCTTCCTTATGTAGATAGTTACCATTTTCTTTCTCTTAGTCTTCTTTCTCTTAGTCTTTCAAGGGTGTTGAATGCTCAGAGAGATGGGACAGATTCCACCTGAGACCTTCCTAATTTAGGGGGTCATCTCCAGTCCACACATAGCGTCCTCTGCTGCAATACAGTGTACCTGGATTTTACTATTGTTATTATTCATCATCCCTTGATGCAGATTCACATTCTGATAGATCCATGTCCCTTGGGTGTTGGCCTTGCTGGGCCCCTTGCTGGCTGGGCTGCCCTGTTCTTTTCTCTTAGGCTGTATTTGGGTTTCTCTTAGGCTGTATTATTCGTCGTCCCTTGATGCAGATTCACATTCTGATAGATCCATGTCCCTTGGGTGTTGGCCTTGCTGGGCCTCTTGCTGGCTGGGCTGCCCTGTTCTTTTCTCTTAGGCTGTATCTGGGTTCCTGAGTCTGCAGACGCCGCCTTCTCTTTGAATGGTCCAGTCACTTTCTGCTTTCCCAGCTAGGGTGGGGGCTCTTGTGCTCCCCGCTGGGGGTCAGTGCTGCAGAGCCTGCTGAAGAGTGTCCTGAGGCTGGATCCGGGGACTCTTGTTCCAAGGCCTGCAGCTCTCTGCAGGTGCAGTACGGGCCGTCCATGATCCCCCGGGGGAAGCGGAGAAGGGCGAGTTCTAAGTCCAGAGTCACAGAATCCAACTCTGCCTTTGGGGTTCTCCCTCCTTCTGCCAGCACTGCATCTGAGAGCACAGCTCGAAACCCCATAACACTTGGGCCCCTAAGCCTTGTGTGTGACAGCCGCCCTCAGTTTGCTCCCTACCCCCCTTTCCAGCCTCTGCTTGAGAAATATCTCACTCACCCCATGGTCCAAGGATACCAGACCTTCCTGACGCCTCTCATATTCCAGATTGTCGAGTGTGTGATAAGGCCATGCCGCCTGTTTCTACCTGCAGGAGCTCTGCCCAACCACAGAGGTGCAAGGGTCTCTCCTGACCACACCCCCCAGAGAGCTTGCATCCTGAATATCTGAGCTAAGTTTACCCTCAGCATCCCCTCTGCGGTAGGGGTGGGGCTCAAGGGTCTTCTGTATCAAATGCGAGGTCATCTCTGGTTGAAGGATGAAGGCAGCCAGAGAAAGTCAGCTCCTAGAGGAACCCACGGGCCAGGTCTAGCGTCCTCCAGAACCCTTTGGATGCATTGTGTGTCTTTCCAGGGGAAAACAATGTAGATCTGACCATTGTCAGACTAATACAGAAAATTATAAACATACACAAAGGCAGAGGGAGGAGTGAAATGAATTTCTTGGTTTCCCTCCGCCTCCACAGTCAGCTGCGTTCCTCAGTAGCAAGGTCACATGGTCATGCTGCACAGTGGCTGTTGTGTACTGGCACTGGCTGGGTGACCCTGTGTGCAGAAGGCCACTGTGCCGTCACCTGTGCTGGGGATGTGGTCACAGAGGCCCTGGAGTGTCTTTGGCCACCCAGGTTTCATGGGGACTTTATTTCTTGCATTAGAAGGTCTTTTCAAATATAGTGTTTTGCAGCACGGCTCTGGGTTTCCAATGAATCTTATCTCCAGCCCTTCTGTTCCAAACAGATAAAGTGCTATTAGCACAAATCTGTTCCGTGAGTTTACTTTAATATTATTTGATGATAGAATCAACTTGCCTGTGGGAAAGAGCCATAAAACTGCTGATCACCAATGTGGATTTTTGAGTTTTGATAACAATTGCCATGCTACAATCTCACGGATCTCAATACTCTTTTCGGGTGAACAGTATTCAGAAATCATGGACTCCCATAGGTAAGCTGTTGCTAATGGCAACACTTTTTTTTTTTTTTTTTTATCTCGTATTAACCTATTCCTCTTGTGATCTTTGAAAAATCTCTTCAGTTAAATTGATCTGAATGTGCTTGGAGGAATAGCTTGTTGTTTTTTATTTTGTTTTGTTCAGAGTTGGATCACTGGTCTAACAGATGTTCATGGGACTTATTATAAATACAAAACTCAGGAAAGAAACCCATGCCTAAAATTTGCAAAATGTTGATCCATCCGTATCATGACACTGGACCAAACTTTCTGCTGTAGCTGCCGGGTACATTGGCAGTGCCAGGGACACATCTAAGTCTGGTGTAGGTTTTATGGTGTAATGATAGTACAAATTATTCTTTTTTTCTTTTTGCAGTACTAGGGGTAAAACACAGGAGTGCTTTACCACTGAGCTATATCCCCGTCCCTTTGTATTGTTTATTTTGAGACAGAGTCTCGCTAAGTGGCCCAGGCTGGCCTCCAACTAGACAGTCTCCTGCCTCCTAGGATAAAAGACTGAGCCACCACATGTGGCTGCAAACTTGAATTGTTTAAAAGAGCAATGCAAAGCCAAAGTCTTATGTGGCAATTTCCTTACAAGAGACTCAAATCCATGGACATTCATGACAAGAAAAGTTTTAGTTTAGCTTTCACCCAAAAGGGAGTTAATATTTTTTGCGTATAGTCATTCGAGTGTGTGCTGACTTCGGTGACCGTTTCAAATACAAACAAAAGCAAATATTGGAATCAGTCTTTTACAGAAACCCTGAAGCACCTCTATAAAAATCTCAGGGCTCCAGGGAACCTAGTTTGAAAATCATAGTTCTGTCCTCTGTGAGCTTGTGAAAGTTTGCATCTTCAGTTAGTCTGTACAAGTCACCATTTACACGCTGACTCTGTGATGCAGTGGGATAGACTCCAGCCAAGTAGGAAGACTTGTATCCTGGCCCACCCTCCTGCCTCTGTCTCCTCCGTGAGCTCTGGAGATAAGGAGGTGATGGATCCTCGGTTACCTCAGTGGGTCATCCTTTCACGATGACTTCGCCTCCCCCTCCTTGTGTTCCCTTAAGCACCATCATATTTTTGTTTCATGTCCAAATCATGACTTCCTTATACACTCCCTGTCTTCAATTTCTGGTTGATTTTTTTTTAATTGGTGCATTGTAATCTTACATTGTGATGTAGTTCAGGGAGATAGAGGCATACAATACATGCACATAGGCTGAGCCTCCCCAGTTCCTACCCCACTCCCTCTCCCTCCCCGCCTTCCCCTGCTCAGCACAGCGATTGGCTTTGATAAGCCTGTGTATGAATGTCATGGAGGTGTGTCCCTCTTCAAGTCTTCCTCCCCCTCATCTCCCTCTGCTATGTCCCCTCCTTCACTACACTAAGCTTTCTCCTCCTTTGTCTGGAGTCCCTCCTGTGCCCCAGTTTCCCCCTAGCTTCTGCTTATGAGGGAGAACATCTGACCTTTCACTTTTGTTTTCTTGTCATAAGATTGTTTTTAGTATGACTTTAATCAAAGCCATGACGTTTTCCAACCTGTTATTTCTTCTCTTTCTTGCTCTGCATCTCCATTATCTCTGAGAGATCTCCGATATCTCGTTGGGACCCACCCTTTGCTAGCCTACTGCACATATCATCCTGGAGGACCCTGTTCCCCTCCCTAAGTTTAGTCCTCCTTCTCTTCCTCCTCCTTCTCCTCTTTTTCCATGTTCACCCTCATTTTTCTGTGGCTGACCAAGGACATATATGTGGTAAACAAGCTCTTGAAGACCCCTCCTTTGCCTTCCTGCTCCAGAGGTTTCTGTGTGCTCCGGACAAGGTCTCAGCGTGATTTCTTTGGTCGTCTCCTCCTTCCCACTCTGCCCATTGTCTCTAGACTGAGCTGCTGTCGGTGACCCGAGCTATGCTGGCCTCATCCGCTGTGGGGTGTGTCATTTCTGTCCCTACTTACTGTCTCTGTGATTTTTATCTGTTGAACCTCCCATCATTTAGAGAAAATTATTTCATCCATCATAGCTTAAATTTCCATATTTCTCTCTATTTTTTCTAATTGCAATATTCTCTGGAATTTAGGGGAGGATATTACTTTTTAAAGCAGTAATTTTTCATTCTTTTCACGGACAGTCTCTTTTTGAACTTTTTGTTTAATGTTTATCTTTGATTGTGTGTCTCTTTGTCTCCTGGTGAAGAGGAGTCTCAAAGAGCTTGTGATTCTGTCTGAGTTTTCCACCGAGGAGACCTCAGGCGTAGAAATGGTTTCCTGAGGCTCTATCCAGATGGGCAGCTCCTTCTGGGTTTTCTGGCTGTCAAAATGAGGGGAACTGCTGGCCATGGTGGGCGCATGGCTCTAATCCCAGTTCTTGGGAGGCTGAGACAGGAGGATCACAGGTTCAAGGCCAGCGAATGCTAATTTAGGAAGACCTTGTTTCAAAATAAAAGATAAAACAGAACTGAAGGTATAGCTCAGTGGTAGAACTCCCTGGGTTAAATCTCCAGTCACACACACACACACACACACACACACACACACACACACACACACACAAAATGAGGGGATCTTTTCTCTCCGGAGCAAATGTCTTGATGGCTACCCAGGTTTTCTTGAGGTGCTTTATTATTTACATGGAGGGCTATGTTTTTTTAAGGGTATCTGGGATTTGTTTTAATCTGGTAAGATGTGCAAGACATGGATATGACTGTTAGGAAGGAGAACGGTTTTGCTTACAGTTTTCTAAAGGCAAGAGCCTTGGCATCGCTCGCAGGAAGCCCTGGTGGATCCCAGGGCAGAAGCACAGGAGGGATGTGGGAAGGGGCCTTTACTGTGGTTTCTGGGAAGGAAGCAATCACACAGAGTAAGCAAGTTTACATTGACTCGTTTAACAATAGGCTCTGAAGTGGGGGGGACTTTTCCTAGTGGCTAGTACCTGGCCCTGGGGTGACTAGGACAGGAGGTAGTGACCCTAAGTACAAGAGCCTGGTAGAGCAGGTGGAGATATACATGGATATGAATATATTTGTAATAGGAAGGAGCTTGAAGGACTTGCTCACTGTTTTTAGGACTTGACTTAACCCAGGGTCTCTCCAGGGGCAGCAAGGCCTCAGATGTCAAAGCAACAGAATAGAGAAAAATAAAAGACGTAGTTAATACAGGCATTCAATTTTAATTTTTTTTCTGGTGTGTGTGTGTGTGTGTGTGTGTGTGTGTGTGTGTGTGTGTGTGTGTTTCCTTTATCCAAATTGTAACTCCTGGCTGCAGGAGGTTTTAACACAGCAGGGGAGAAGGTTGGGGTGTATTCATCTAAAACTTGTCCTTAATTTGCTGTCTTCATCCATTCTCTTTGTAATCACTAACCGTGGGCCCCAAATCCCTCCAGAGTGCTGCTGGTGCTGCCAGCTCCCTCTGCACCTGCATGTGGGATACATTCGTTAAGCACCAACCAAGTGCTGTGTCCAGTTCAAGAGACTGAAGCTAGTGCTTCGAACACAGGAAGCTAAAATCCCTGGCCCCTGGGGCTGACAGGTGAACCACGTGTTCCTAAAGAGTCCTGCAGGAATTGAAATTTCTCCTCTGCTGATGGCCTCCTAAATTGTTTTGAGGTTTGTCATGGTTAAGCTCTTTGGGTTTTTTTTTGCAGTACTGGGGATTGAACTCAGAGGCATTCTACCTCCGAGCTATACCCCCAGCCCTATTTTTTTATTCTTTATTTTGAAACAGGGTCTCACTAAGTTGCAGAGTGCCTCACTAGGTAGCTGAGGCTGGACGCGAATCTGGATCCTCTGGTCTCAGCCTCCCGAATGCTGGGATTACAAGGGTGAGCCACCATGCCTGGCTAAGCTCTTTGTTTTGTAAGCTTGATGAAACATACCACAGTTCATACAAAATGGGGTAGGCACTGGCCTCTTCCAAGCCATGCTCTGAGCAGACCTCCCTGTATTTTAAGGGTACCTGGGATTTGAGCTGAGGTGATGCTCTTGGGCCAGGAGTGGGCTTGCTGGGGTACAAGCAGGAGCCCCCCAGAAGCAGCTGCTATCCTGGCCCCGGGCATGGCCGACCTGAGTGTGATGAGGAATCTGCAGCCTGACCTCTTTTTCCTGTGTCTAGCGCTGACGAGCGGTTTGATGCCACGTTCCACACCAACGTCTTGGTAAATTCTTCTGGGCATTGCCAGTACCTCCCTCCAGGTAAGAAGCATTTCTTGTGTCTTCCTGCACTTGGAGAACTTAAGCTGGGATGGGCGGGTGGCAGTCCTGCTGGGTTGCTGGGTGCTCACCCAAAGGGCGGGCTGGCTCTGCGCCGTGTGCACCCCGCTCCCTCCTCTTCTTGCCCTCTGCTCGCCCATGGACCTCCTGGCATCCAGGGTGTCGTCTCTGCCCTCCGTCTTGGAATCGTGACCCAAGTGGTCTTTGTCAATGTAGGCCATATGTTCTTGTCTTCTTCCATATGTTTCTTAAGTGAATCCACAGTGAAAGCAAGTTTCCCTTTATTGGGTAGGTCCCAGCTCTCCTTTCCCTCCACACACCTGATAATCAGGTCCTTCAGTCTCCATTGCAGTGCACAAACCAGATAAGCAAGACCCTTTCCCAGGAGCCAGATAGCCAGGCCCTCTCTCCTCCGTTGCAGCCCGCCATCTTCCTCCCTGCAGGCTGGCTGCTATCCTGGCAGGGAGATGGAGCGGCTGCTGGGATCCTGTCTTCGTTCCTGCATTCAGGAGCACTCGTGGGTTTGGTGCTAGGCCCGGAGCTCATGAGGGAGTCCATCGGTGACTCGTTCCTGGACCAGTTTCTCTTCTTAACTCCCTCATGGTTAGGTACTCTTTGGGGTTGACCCCTCCCCAACCCCAGCCCATCACTTCTGTGGGACTCAAGTTCAGGGAGCAGCCCACAGCCCGGGAAACGAGGGTCCTACTGCTTGAGGCTGTCGGGGAGTAATTTAGCACAAGCATATGGCCATATGTCAATCTTGTTGTTTTTGTGGTTCTGGGGATTGAACCCAGGGGCATTCTACCTCTGAGCTACACCCCCAGTCCTATTTTTTTGTCTTTATTTTGAAACAAGGTCTCACTAAGTTGCAGAGGGCCTCACTAAGTAGCTGAAGCTGTCTGCAAACTTGGATCCTTCAGTTTCGGCCTCCCTAGTACTGGGATTACAAGCGTGTGCCACCAAGTCTGGCTTTGGCTTTTTTTTTTTTTTTTTACATATTCTTTTCAAGGATTTTCTGCCCCACTCACTGTCTGGTTTACTTATCATGTAACTTCCTGTTCACAAGAAATCTGTCACTATCCCTCCCACCCCCTGCCACCACCAATAAACACACACTCATAACACACTTGCACACACACACACACACACAACAAATTCTCACACTCATGAACACCCACACACACCACACCGCCCTCTCCAGCAGTCAGCCTGTCCTGCTCCTCTCCCCGAGCACAGTGAAGCTGGCTTTGCCTTCTGGGCTGTTGTTTACACGTTCCTCCTGTTGCCAGGTGATAAGCATCCCCCAGCCAGGTGCTGTGTTTGCTCACCTGAGTACCCATCTCTCCTCAAACACACGTGTGGCCCCTGGTGTCAATAAGTGAATTAATAAGTGATTAAACCTGAGCCGGGCGTGGTGTTGCACGCTTGTAATCCCAGCATTTGGGAGGCTGAGACCGGAGGATGAGGGTTCGCCGCCAGCTTCAGTTACCTAGTGAGGCACTCTGCAACTTAGTGAGACCCTGTTTCAAAATGAAGAATAAAAAATAGGGCTGGGGATATAGCTCGGAGGTAGAATGCCCCTGAGTTCAATCCCCAGGACCATAAAAAAAAAAAAAAAAAAGTGATTAAACCTATGAAAGACAGATACCTCCCAGTAATGCTTGTATAGACTGAGGAAGTTTTTAGGTTTTCTGTCTTAAAGCATCTGCCTCTGGGCTGCTCCCCCAGCTCCCCTAGCCCAGCACTTGTTCCTCGAAGCAGGCCCTTGTAGACGGGGCCTCGGCGTGCCCTTGAGTGCCCTCTGTCACGCCCGAGTCCCTTCCAAGGGGCCTGGAAGCGGCTGCTTCTATTACAAGGACTATTTGCAAAACCACCTCCAGTGCCCTCGGGTGGAATGTGGTGTGCAGGTGGCCCTGAGGGCTCTGGTGGTCTCCAGCCCCTGGAGCCATGCTCTGCAGCCCCAGCCCACCGAGAGCAGAGCCCCTCTGGACCCCATCCTGGGGCCCGGCCTTCGTGGCCCTGTCAGGACAGGCCCATTGTGCCGTGACTCAGGAAAGGTACAGGGCTGCCTATGCCTTCGGGTCACAGAGGGATGGCTCTGGAATCCTCCTCTCCCCTTGCCTAAGAGTCAGGGGTAGAAAGGAATGTTTGGGGTACCAGTTTTGAAATATAGACTTGGTTATAATGTGACTCCCACTCCCTCTCCATTTTGTGTGCTTGTTTTTAACAGCTTTCTGGAGGTACTATTTACGTAGCATACATTTTAAGCACAAGATCCAAAGAATTCTAGTTAATTTAAAGAGCTGTGCAACCATTACCTCCACCCAGTTGTAGAACATGCCCTCCCTCACGCCACCAAGTTCCCCTTCGCCTGTTTGCAATTAACCCTCACTCCCATAGCTAGCGCCAGGTACCAAAGAGTCCACTTTTTGTCTGTTTCAAAAATGTAATTGTACAGTATATATACCTACTTGTAGAAATGTGTGTGTATATATGTTTTATATATATATATATATATATATATATATTTTTTTTTTTCTTCTTCTTCTTCTTTTGCAGTACTGGGGATTGAACTACTCAGAGGCATTCTACCTCTGAGCTACACCACCCAACCCTATTTTTTTTTTTATTCTTTATTTTGAAACAGGGTCTCACTAAGTTGCAGAGGGCCTAAGTAGCTGAGGCTGGCTGTGAACCGGGATCCTTCTGTCTCAGCCTCCCAAGTACTGGGATGACAAGCATGTGCCACCATGCCCAGCTATAGAATCCTCTGACTTGCAAATAATGTGGTTTTGAGGGAATCCAGACCACTAGTAGGAGGGGAATGTCAGAACTTCCAGATTCTTGTGAACATTTGAAGTATGCTGCAGGTCATATTTTACCAGACATTTACAGGACACCTGGAAGGGACAAATAGTTTATCTTTTTCCAGTGTGGCTGTGAGGTGGGGGTCTGGGTTTGTGAGGCCCCTTGAGTCCTCTCTCCTGTCTTTAATTCAGGAGCAGATATTTACTGAGTGCCCCTCCTTCTCCACCAGCCCTGGGGCACTTAAGGCATTCAGTCCTCTAGGGTGGTCCTGTCTTCTCTGAGCAGGGAAGAATACAGGGTAGAAAAATCCTGGACTGAGCTCATCTTGGTCTCTTCTCCGGGACCTCCTGGGAAATTCACTTGCAACTATGGGAGCCTGAAGTCACTCTTTTCAGTAGAATCTCCTCCCTGAACCCAAGCGCTCTCTCTTCAGCTTAAAACTATCCGTTCTTACTGTTCTTGATCTGGAATTTCAACTAGCTAAAATTAGCCTCCACATATATTTCTAATTTGTTACCTAAAGAAAATTCCCACCTTACACACACACACACACACACACACACACACACACACACCTTTCAGATCAGATTTTCTTTCTAACTCCATCATCATCTTTTTTGTGTGTGTGTGTGGTATTGGGGATTGAACTCAGAGGCATTCTACCTTCAAGCTATGCCCCCAGTCCAATTTTTATTTCTTATTTGGAAACAACGTATCCCTAGGTTGATGAGAGTCTCACTCCTTGCTGAGGCTGTCCTTGAACCTGCGATCCTCCTGTCTTAGCCTCCCAAGTACAGGGATTATAGGCATGTACCACCACGCCCAGCCCCATCATCCTTTTTATCAATTTCTCTGTATTTTTTTTTTGCACTTTTTACTTTCCCCTGATTATTTATTCAGATACTTATGGTAAAGTAAAGTTTATAAAGCTAATTCTTTAATTTCACAGAAACTCCTGAGAAGTCTTCTTCCACGGAGTCTGTCTTTGCATTTGGCTTTCCAAAGACATCAAAGCTTTAGCTAAGTTTCTTTTCTAGAAATTTTGCAAAAAAATAAAAAACTAAAAACAATCACTGCCTTCTCTGTTCCCTGTACAAGCTTGGCAGCAGGCAGGAGGGGCAGGAGGGACAGGAGGGCATGCTGTGCGTTTGGAGTCCATGTCAGTCGCCTTCCACTTCTGTCTTCTTCTGACCGTCTCTATCACCCTCGCAGGCATATTCAAGAGCTCCTGCTACATCGATGTGCGCTGGTTCCCTTTCGACGTGCAGCAGTGCAAACTGAAGTTCGGGTCCTGGTCGTACGGAGGGTGGTCCTTGGACCTGCAGATGCAGGAGGCAGACATCAGCGGCTACATCCCCAATGGAGAATGGGACCTCGTGGGTAAGCCCTGCAAAGAGGACATGAGGCTTTCAGCCTGGAAGAAAGCTGCTCTCTCCCCATGCAAGCTTAAGAAGTTTGGGGTGTTTCTACTGCCCTGTTCAGCACAAACATTTCTTGAACCCTGCAGCACTCGCCATCGCTTACTGATAGTTCGGGGAGGAGGAATGGAAAACAATTATTGGGATGCAGCACTTTCCAGGGGGAACTTGCAGCTGAGGGGAGGACACATTGAAATAAGTTAGCACTAGGGCACGCATCGCTGCATTCTTCACAGCCACTCCGTCCCCCAAACACAGTTGGACAGCAAATTTTAGTCGAAAGTGTGAGCCGAGAATGTCACAAATAAAGTTCAAATAAATTGAAAGTGATTTTATTTGGAAGCGAAAATAGATCTGCAGCTAGAAGTGGTGGCACACGCTTGTAATCCCAGTACTTGGGAGGCTGAGACAGGAGGATCACAGGTTCAAGACCAGCCTCAGCTACTTAGTGAGGCTCTCCGCAACTTAGTGAGACCCTGTTTCAAAATAAAGAATTTAAAAAAATAGGGTTGGGGGGTTGGTGGTGTAGCTTGGAGGTAGAATGCCCTTGGGTTCAATCTGCAGTACCGGAAAAAAAAAAAAAAAAAAAAAAAAAAAAAAAAAAAAAAGATCTGCAATTTGGGAAATGTAGGTTTTGCTAGACATGGACCCAGCACTTTGCTGACAGATCATGGGTTTGTGGTTTATAACAAGAAGTTGGTAGGGCAGCTTAGCATTTTGGGAGGAAGAGTAACAGGATTGAGGCAGGTCTGGTGGTTGAAAGTGGGTGTGAATCAGGGTTCTAAGTTTATAAGTCTACTGGAATGTCTGATCAGTTGAGTATTTTTCAGACCTTGCAAAGAATTGTTAGACTCTGAAAAATTGCTCCTTCTGGAGGATTTAGTTCATGACATGATGTCTGGCTGGCAATCTACCCCCTGTCAGCAAATCTCCAAAGGCTTAGAAAAAGATTTTTGTTCTATTTTGTTGACTGCTCTGCAGCCACCTTGACTTTTATCAGTGGGAATCTATGTTTCATTACTTTAAATGGAAAGACAGTAGAGGTAGGAGTCGCTTAACACAGAGTGTACATTCTGAAAACATTTTGTTGGATGATTTCAGTTATGCAAACACCAGAGAGTATACTTACACAAGCTAATGCAGCTTCAATGTCACTAGATGATACAATGTTATGAACCCACCATTAAGTGATTACATCTTTGACAGAAACATTGTTATGTAGCCCATGACTATAGTTACATGAGAAGGGTCTAACAGAACTCCAAAGCCACCAGATGATACAATGTTATGAGTGCACCATTACAGTGTTTCCATCTTTGACAGAAACATCCTTATGTAGCCCCTGACTATAGTTACAAGTTTAAGGATCTAAATAATGATAGTGTGTTATTTATAATCATGTCCTCCCAATCCCCCAGGAAAACATCTAGCGGTTTGCTCAAGTCTCACTGAGAGAGCTTTAAAGAATTCTATAATAAACCAGCATGGGTTTCTTTAAGCATTAATGACCCGATGTTTTACGCTTAGTAAACTCCAGGGCTGTGGTTGTGTGCAGTGTATACATTGACGCAAACATAGTAATCGTGTATGCTAATGATGGCTCCTCTTCTCCTGCTCCCCGTGCAGGAATCCCAGGCAAGAGGAGTGAGAAGTTCTACGAGTGCTGCAAAGAGCCCTACCCGGATGTCACCTACACAGTGACCATGCGCCGCAGGACACTCTACTACGGCCTCAACCTGCTCATCCCCTGTGTGCTCATCTCGGCCCTGGCCCTGTTGGTGTTCTTGCTCCCTGCAGACTCCGGGGAGAAAATCTCCCTTGGTGAGTTGCCTGGGTCTTTGGCAAGAGCCTGAGGCTGGAGGCCCTTCTTGGCGGTCAGTGCCACGGGGGATCACTGTGCGTGGTGCAGAGACACTGGGGTCCCTAGGGCCTGCTTGGCTTCTCACACAGACCACTTAGCCCAGAACAGATCTACCGCCTCCTAGGCTCCTGATCCAGGCTCCGAGCTGGATGATGTCCCCTCTTGAGGAACACGGCAGGATCCTGCCATCCTCTGATCCGGAGGAGAGGATGGGTGCACCCAGGGAGAGACCACCTTGATTCTGCTCTGAGGGGCTTTCTCCTTGACTGCCACCCCACCCTGGCCCTTGGTGGTGACTAGTCAGCCTTCATTGTGAATAGGGAACAGTTTAGCTCGGTTTCAGCTTGCATTTGTATATTGCTATATGCAGCATAATGTCTTACAATCACTCCTACGTGAAGATGAGGAAAGTAAGGTTTTTGAATGGTGAGATGAATTTCTAAATATCTCTGTTTCACAATATCTCAAAATATTAATCACAAACCTGTTAGCTTCTGAGTACGTGACTTCCCCAAGAGCATGTAGCTAGCAAGTAGTAAAGTCAAGACCTGCAGCCCCATCTTCTTACTGCATGGTTTTTTTTTCCTTTTTCCTGCCTGCTATGTTAAATTACCTCTCAGTAATATTTCAATAAAGAGCCTAAGAGTTAATTGTACTGTGTAAATCCTTACAAAGCTCTGACTCCTCACCTTGTCTCCTCCAGAGATGCCTTTGGGACTCTAGCACGTGGCAGAGACTGTCCCCAGAAAAATGCACATGACCATACGTGCAGAAACCCTGCACTCCCTGGCCTTCTGCCTGCACCTCCCTAGTTTTCTGAAACTCAGGTTCGGAGAGCCTGGAATTTAGACCGTATTTTCTGTTCTCAATAAGGAATGCCTGTATGTTTATGTTTTAGGGATAACGGTCCTCCTCTCTCTAACCGTCTTCATGCTGCTTGTGGCCGAGATCATGCCTGCAACATCTGATTCTGTGCCACTGATAGGTAAGGCAAGAAGCAGAGCCAGAGAGGGCCCAGGGTTTCCCAGGCTATGCTCTAGGAACAGCAATGTGTCCTCCATGGCCCAGGAGAGTGGTACTGTCCCTCCATCTTCTGCCGTGAGCACGGGACTTGCTGTAACTATTCAGAGTGACCCATGACCTCTGCTCACCTGATCCCAAATAGGGGGAAGAGGGTGTCCAGCTTTGAATGGCTGGGGGCATCAGCAATGTACCTGTGGTCCCAGGACTCAGGAGGCTGAGGCAGGAAGATCCCTTCAGCCCAGGAGTTCAAGACCAGCCAGAGCACCATAGCAAATCCCCATCTCAAAAGAAAAAAAAAAATTTGCATATATGTCTTTTCCTCCCATAAATGTCTCACTCATGCTTTTTTTTTTAGGGTCAAAGATTTTGTGATTGCAGATTTGTTATTTTAGCGGAGAGCGTCCACTTTAAGCCATTTTCTCCTAGGATAACTGAATGCCTCTGTATGCAACATGTAGTATGTGTTTGGGGGAAAATATGAAGGGAACAAATATGTTTTGTCCAGAACAGGCATAAGGTATGACCTCCTGCCCGAGGAAAGGTGACAGACACAGGAGATGGCATCTCTTATTGTAACTTCCTGCCTGGGGATAGTAGGACCATGCAGTAATGGGATGCTTGGTCTAGTGGTTAGGATTTGATAGTCACTCCTGCAGCCAGGGTCTTTGTTCTAAGACCTCCAAGCCAGCTCTGAAGATGGACGCAGCATTCCACAAGTAGCCACTAGAGGTCCAAGGTGAGAGTTGCCACTCCCATTTGGTGGCGGGAAGTCAAGTCTTTGGGTTCGGAGCCATCCTTTACCACCAGGAATGTGGGCAGCCTGGTCCAGCCAGCAGGGAGCAGTCCAGTCCTGCTGTCCAGTGTGGACCTCGCCCAGGGCCTGACAATGGGCACAAGGTCCAGATGTGCCCGCCTTGTGATGCTCATTGCTGTCAGGGCCACAGGTCTCACTCTGAATCTGTCTGTTCTCTCCCCAGCCCAGTACTTCGCCAGCACCATGATCATCGTGGGCCTCTCTGTGGTGGTGACGGTGATTGTACTGCAGTATCACCACCACGACCCTGATGGGGGCAAGATGCCTAAGTGGGTACGTTCCTTCCACTTCCCGAGGAGTCAGAGCCCCTGCTCAAGGGGCGTCTTCCTATGGTTTATCTGTTTTAAAGATTGCACCCCAAACCGGCACTCTTGGCAAGTAGGATTGTTGTTCATGGGATTATTTTCTTATTGGACCTCTCTGTAGATCTCTGTGAAGGGCACGGTTGCAGTGAGCGGACCCCTGGGTCTCCATCCTGCAGCAGTGTTTTAAACTGATATTCTAGAGCAGAATCTGGCAGCTCTGTGTGTTTTTGCTAGCCACAGTGTTTTTCAGAACTATTCTTTTGCATGCCCAGTGTGGAGGACTGTGTCGAAAGCAAGAGATGAGAGAGACACTTAGCAGCATGGTGAAGGTTGCCCAAGAAAATCAGGAACAAAAAGAGAAAGAAACAGAATGAGTTGTGCAAAAATACAGCCGTTCCCTAATGTCTTCAAGGGGTTGGTTCCAGCATCCCCTATAGCTGCCAAAATATGCAGGTGCTTACGCATCTAACAGCGATGGTTTATGTAATGTTTGGATGCCTAGGAAATGCCTACCCCAATAATCTGTAGATGTCTTAGAGAACCTCCTTGTTCAGTCAGCAGTCTCACTGTTATGACCAAAGTACCTGACCACACAACTTAGAGGAAGAAAGATTCATCTGGGGCTCACAGTTCTGGAGTTTTCAGCCCATGTTAGGCCAGGTCTTCAGAGCTCAGTTCATGGCAGCAGGAAGCAGAGGGAGTGGGAAGAGAAGGCCCATGGATGTACATGGTCTCCAAGACCTCATCCTCAATCAGCCGCCTCCTCTGGCTACACTCCACCTGCCCACATTAATATCCAATACATCCATTCAGATTATTAATCCTTCAGTGGATTTACCTACCAATGAAATTATAATCCTTGTGATTCAATTATTTCACCTCTGAACATTTATTTTTGCATTGCCAATACATAAGCTTTCCCAGGGAACATTCTACAGCCAAACTCTGTAACACTAATACAATGTAAGTGTTATTGTCAATAGTTGCTATACTGTAATGTTTAGGGAATAATTAAAATTATTTAAATTTTAAATAATTAAAGAAAAAATTAAAGGTGCAACATTTTTTTCCCTCTGCATATTTTTTCAATCTCTGGTTGGTCAAATTCATGGATGTGGAACTTGTGGATACAGAGTGTGCATACATTTCATACATAGAGGGATATATTCTAACCCAAACTCTCTAGCATAAATGCAAATAGTCACCAGTATAAAAAGGAAAGAGGATGAGAAGGAATAGGATGGGCAAGTCCAAGACTGAGTCAGCCTCCCTATGAAGTGCCCTGTAGGGTCGAGCACCAGGCTCTCGCTGTGTCTACTGATGTTCACCTGCCTACGCATCCGCGCCTCCAGGACCTGTTGTTTGAAGCTCTGCACCTGCCCCTGACTGACAGGCAGGGGACTCTGATTAGACCTGAGTCTGAACGTGGCCTTCCCCCACATCACCAGGACCAAACCCCAGGCCAAGGAGAGCTGCCCTCCTTCCCTTCCTGTCCTGAATGTGTACATTGAGGATGGAGAAGCCCTGCCATCCCCCAAGGAGCCTGTCTGTGGAGACCCAAGTCCGGAAGGGCTGAATACTGTGTAAGACAGGAGGTGCACTCAGGCACTCTCCAGGAACTTTCCAGGTCTTCTAAAAACATGCACTGTGCAGCAATGTACAGCTACTCAAGTTAACTTGGGAAAGGTCGCTTTAAAAAAAAAATGGCCTTCCAAAGTTCCCCCTCAATTCCTGCTCTCCTCCTGTGTTGATGTCAGTTCACCTGTAGCTCACCGTGGCAACAGCGATGTGGGCTCTGCCTAATGGTGATGCCTGGGACGTAGGTTGTGTCGCCACCATCTGTTAGGCCAGTTTTGAGACGTCCCCAGCCCCCTTTAAAAAGCTGGGATACACTGGCACACCTGCACCTTCATTTTCATCTGACTTTCTTATCACCCTGACACTCTTTGAGACTCCGAGCCAGGTACGGGAGCTGGCACCTTGTTTATTGGTTGGTCTTCCTGTCTATCCATCTATCTATGTGAAGCAGATAATACTATTACCTGCTTCAAAAGCCAAAATGAAATTAACATTATACGTGAGGAAATCCAGCTCTCATTCCTACCCTTCACACGGCTTCTGCCACCAGTATTGAGAACCATTTTAATGAAGTCCTTCTTTTTCCTCCTAGTTTTTATGCAAATACCAAAATATAAACACTCCTATTTCTTAAAAGTATTTTGACCAATGGGACTATAAAGGAGTTAAAACACAGGCACAAAACCATTTTTAATGACCTGGTAGCACTTCAGTCTCCCAGAAAAATCTTAATTAAGAGCATATGCTAATTATTCACCTCTCAGCATAAGAGCTTGTTCAAGCCAATTGGCTACACGTGAAACACAAAGTGTATACATTCTCTCTCATTTTATAGAGCAAGCTGCGTTTTTCTTTCCTTCCCTGTGTATTTGAAACATAAATGGCCTCCAAGGGACTCTTAACTAAGATCTGTTGCTACGAAGAAGGTACAGCCGGGTGCAGTGGCATTATGTGACATTTGCACAGCCAGAAACAAAATCATAACCTAACAGAAGAGGTCATGAGCACAGTTTGATAAGTGCCAAGAGGATAATTTCATCTTTGGAGATGCGCTGGCCTTGAAAGCTAATGATTCAGGCCATGGAATTCAAGATAGACTTGGCAGTGTGGGTCATGGGGATCGGAAATGTATCTCAGAGGAGGCCGGGCTTCTCCAATGGGGAGGAAAAATTACCTGAACCTGCTCTGCTGTCATGTGCGCAGCTGCCTCTGGGTTCAGACTCACTGACTGTCTACAGCCTCCCTGGGGATCTGGTGCAGGCTTTCTGATGTCTTCTCAGAAGGGGTTGGGCTAAGTCACAGGTGTTTTGTAGAGAACCCTGTAGACCCTTTGATGTATGGGGCTGCAGAAGTCTAAACAAATGAAATGATTTAAACCTGTGCCAATTGTGTGACCTTGACCCAATTTCTCAGCCTCTTTGAGCCTCATTTTGCTTGTCTGTAAAATGGGAGAGTTACTCTCACTTCCTAGAGCCCTGATTGGCCCACGGGAGATGACATGCCTGCTGAGGGAGTAAGTTACCTGGGGAGTTTTCACGGAGCACTGGGCATCCCTGCTCAATACCGCGGTGCAGAGTGCTCTGGGGGCAGTCTTCATTGCAGCTTATGAGTTAGGTGCAAGGTTCCTAGACTTCCTGAGCCCATAGTATATCAGAATCTTAATCCCCTCTCTCCCAACAATACCTGGCCATCTCTTTACTACCTGGGTTAAAACAACATAATAAATATTTGTGTCTTAACATCCTGACAGCACCTGTAGAGCACAGCACATTCTGTCTAGTCTTGGGATCAGATTGGAGACCACTACCCCTCATTTTCTGTTTCACGTCGACTTCCTTGGCACGTGCCTTTTTTTTTTTTTTAATCAGGGCAACTTTGAAAACCAGTTTTACAAAGTCAGGACATCATCATGGCAGTGGATGTGGATCCGGTGTTGGAGACCTGAGCTACTCCAACCTAGAATTCCCTGTGCCGGTGACAGAGGTCCCGGGGTTGCCCTTGAATGTATAAAACCTCCCGGTGCCCCTGTGAATTTACAGTGGCCTCCGGGGTGCCTAATGCACCGCGTGAGAGCCAGGGAGTTAAATTTGAAGGTCCTTGGTTACAGATGAGAAAGAATCCGAGAAGGAGAGTGACTTTCCTTGTATGCCCAGCCCAGAGTCTTTCATACCAAGCCAGTCTTCTCCTGCAAGGCTGTCTTCCTAGAGACTGCCCAAGCCTGGGACCTTCCCACAGAAAAATTCCTCTCCGCCAGGTGACAAGCCTACACGGCTTCGATCCTCACTTCGCCCCTGACTCGACTGTTTTCAGGCATTGGAATTCCTCTCCTACTTAGACCATTGGGAAGGCAATGGAGCCGTTACCCCCCAGGATCCATCAAGTAGGGCTGGTGGTATGGGGGTCACATTACGCAAGCCGCCAGTCAGCTTTTGTCCACTTCGGGGCCTCTCCTCACATGGTCCTCTTGTCTCTCCAGACCAGGGTCATCCTTCTGAACTGGTGCGCCTGGTTCCTGCGCATGAAGAGGCCGGGGGAGGACAAGGTGCGGCCCGCCTGTCAACACAAGCAGCGCCGCTGCAGCCTGGCCAGCGTGGAGCTGAGCGCCGCGGGCGCGGGGCCGCCCACCAGCAACGGCAACCTCCTGTACATCGGCTTCCGCGGCCTGGAGGGCATGCACTGCGCCCCGACCCCCGACTCTGGGGTGGTGTGCGGCCGCCTGGCCTGCTCGCCGACGCACGACGAACACCTCCTGCACAGCGCGCAGCCGCCGGAGGGGGACCCGGACCTGGCCAAGATCCTGGAGGAGGTCCGCTACATCGCCAACCGCTTCCGCTGCCAGGACGAGAGCGAAGCGGTGTGCAGCGAGTGGAAGTTTGCAGCGTGCGTGGTGGACCGCCTGTGCCTCATGGCCTTCTCCGTCTTCACCATCATCTGCACCATCGGCATCCTCATGTCCGCGCCCAACTTCGTGGAGGCGGTGTCCAAAGACTTCGCCTAGCATCGCCTGGTTTTAGCCATGCAGCCAACACACAGATGGGCAAAGTGGTGGGTGGGCGAGCATCGGAGGTGCTAGCCACCCCTCCTCCCCAGCAGCGTTAAATGCCGCAGCTCTGATATGTCTTTGTAGCTGTCCGTCCTGAAGGTCACGGTTCCCTGGTGTTATTTGCAGGAATCGCATCTCGGCGCACTTTTCTGTTTAATCTTTCTTAGGCAGCCTGTGGTCAGCAGGGCCACTGCGCGGTCACCTCCCCGTTTGCACACGGGAGAGCCCTTCAGGGAGAGCTCCGGTTCCACATTGCCACGGGAGGCCCGAGCAGTTGGTTTTGCATGCTTGCATGTCACTCGCCATAAATTAAGCCCCCACGTGAACATCTTCCGTGTGCTTTTTACCCGCGTACAAACCTAGATGGAAGCTAGTAGTCATAAACCACAGTGGCTAAGTCCAGCCCAACAATTGACTCTTGAAAAAAAAAAAAAAAGTCAAACTAAAAACCTATCTGCTGTCTTCTTCTGCAGTTTAGCTTTTCTTTTTCCTCTATCAATAGAAATGGTTTCATGCTGTTTTTATAAGAGAGAGACAGAGAGAGAGAGACTGTTGTAAACAATGTTTATACCAACCTAATTTCTGAAACCTACTTTGTCAAGGGAATCAGAGGGACACAGGTTTGTGTCAGTTCCTCACCAAGACCAGACCCAGCCAAGTGTGTGTGGTTGGGGGCCCAGCGGCCTCTGGGTCCCAAATGGCTGTCTCCCAAATTCCAAGTGTTGCCCCTGGACACTGAAGAACTTAAGCAAGTCTGTCCGATTCTGCAAAATCCAAAGAACAAATAGAGTCCAGTGAGAAATACCAGCTCAGAGGAACAAATAAAGCTAACCCGATCCATTTATGTGTTTATTATTTTTAATAAGAATGCATTCAATGCATCACATATATTGGGGTTTTCTAGTCTTAGAAATGTGTGCATCCTTGGAAATGGGCACCAGAAAGTGGACACGTTCTCTGGCTGTGTTTCCATGTGCCAGGGCCGGGAGGCAGCCGCGAGCGAGGACCTCTCTGGCCCCTGTGTGGCAGGAATTGGGGAGGGCATGGCACAGACCTTGGCTCTCCTAGATATCCTGCCAGCAGCAGTTGACAGTGAGGGACTGTCAGGTCATCAGAGGTGGCACCGCCTGACGCCCCTGATTCTGGCTTTGGGGGAGCTGCCCTCCCAGAGCCTGTTCACTGCAGATTCATCCCAGAAAGCTGGCTCTGGGTCAGTGAGTGGAGTCGCTGGAGGTGTGTTTTGAAGACAGGAACAGCTTTAATTTTTAAACATAAGCAGTAGCAGTACTCTGCTGAGACTACCTAGCTGACAACAGTCACTTTGCCTTTCCTCATTCTTATTTTTTAATGAGATCAGAGGGTAATTCGCCATGAAAAACCTCTTCAGTTCTGTTGTGTCATCCAGTAACTGCTCAGAGCTTGAAACTGCTTGATGCTTCTGAGCTCCAAAGATCTTTCTTTCTTTTTTTTTTTTTTTTTTTTTGTGTGTGTGTGTGTGTGTGTGTGTGTGTGTGTGCTGGAGATCGAACCAAAGGGCATTGTATCTCCTAAGTGTACCCCCAGACATTTTTATTTTATATTTTGAAATAGGGTCTTCTTAAGTTGCTGAGGGTCTCACTAAGTTTCTGAGACTGGCCTCGAACCTGTTAATCCTCTTGTCTCAGCCTCCCAAGTACTGGGATTACAGGTATGTGCCACCACGCCCTACTTCCTAGAGATCTTCAATCTTGTTTATAACAAGAAGGTTGGTAAATGGGGAGATTGTAGAATCAGAAAAGAGTCAGCCTCGGAGTCCACCCACTCTACACAGCATGGACAATCAATATACAATACCTGTTGTTGCTTTCTCTGGAAGTGTCTTTAGAAACAAATAGAAATGTTTAAGAACATAAAGCGCTTCATTTCTTATTGTCAGCTCAAAATTGATCCCTACTGCAATTGTCTTTTTTTGCTTTATAAAAGAAAGTCTTTTTTGGTTTTGGATTGTGTATGGAATAGAATAGAAAGCAAGCAAAAGTTAGCTTGTATATTGACCCCCTCGAATAACGAACGATTCTGTCATTTGTAAAAATAGTTATAAGGAATAGCGGTTCACATAGCTAGAAAAGTGTTATTGGTTAAAACAGAAGTCTCCCAGACTCCTTTCCTTTTTATCGGCCACTATAGGGGGCCCCACTGATGAGTTTGTAGGGAATTTCCAGAGGAAAAAATTAAAAAAAAAAAGAAAAGAAAAAGGAGGGTGGGGAAGAGGGGCCAGGGAGAGAAACCCTTTGTACCACGCACGCTATGCAAAGCTCTCTGCACCTTGTGTTTTGTCTTAGATATCTTTCCATAAGACCATATAAATATCTACCTCATTCATCTAAGTAGCTGCTTAGCATTTCATTGCCTGGGTGGACTATAATTTATTTAATTAGTCTTTTATTGGTGAACATATATAGATATTGCCAGTTTTTATTTTTATACACAAAGCTATAGTTAGCATCCATAGACACATATCCTGGCATGTTTTTATGACTCTATCTTGGTATAAATTCACACTTAGAAATGGAATTGCCGGAGGTAAAGCTACGTGCATTTGAAGCTTTGATAGATATTGCCAGATTTTCCTCCAGAAACTGATCAGTGGAGACCCCCACCAACAGTTCAGTACAAGGACCAGTTTCTTAGCTTTGTAGTGCTGAGTATTTTCTAATTATTCTGATTTTTAGTTTATGTTACTGTGAGTGAGGTTAAACATCTTTTCGAGTGCTTTTGGCAAATTTCAATTTTTGTGAATTTATACTTTTGTATAGTTTTCAGTCGAGTCATTTGGCTTTTTTCTTAATCCATTTGCTTATGTATGGAAGGACCTTTCTGTCATGTCTTTAAAGTATTTTTTATCATTTATCTTTTGGTGCTGTTTATTGATTTCCTTTTTTATTGTCATATAGAAAGTTTAACTTTTTATGTCATCAGTTTACCCATATTTTTTTTTCTTTGCACATCCTGGGATTCATTTCGAGGGTTTTAAAAGGCCTTCCCCATTTTAAGATTATAAACATTTCCAGGTTTTTAAAAGGCCTCCCCCATTTTAAGATTATAAATAAACTTACTCAAATTTTCTTCTAAAACTTTATGGTTTCATTTGTTTGTTGTTGTACCTTTTGACTCCCTGAGATTCATTTTATTGAAAGAAATGAAGGCAAAAATCCTAATTTTCCCCTCCAAACTGTGGTCACTTGTGCCAACAAAATGTATAATAATTAATTTGTGTAATAAAGTAATAATCTTCCCACTTGTGCGAAATGCTACCTTATTTATAAACTTTGTTAAGCATTTGAGTCTATTATTATTCTATTGGTAGCTCGCTCGCTCTCTCTCTCTCTCTCTCTCTCTCTCTCTCTCTCTCTCTCTGTCTGTCTCTGAATGCCTTTAATTCCTAAAGCTCTATTCTTATTAACATCAGTATTTTAAAGTCAACACTCCTCTTGACTCCTTTCTCCTCTCTTTCTTTCACAGCCATATGCATCTTTTTAAAAAATTGGGGTCCAGCAAATTTATAGATCGATTTTTCCTCACCAGAAATACCACAATATAGGCTTGTGTTCAAGTCTAATTTTATGTCTCTCGGATAGAGTTTTATGGTTTTGTTTGACAGGGCCTATGAATTTCCTGTTGTTTATTTCTAGATGTTTTATTAATTGGCTGCCATTTTCAATGGAATTATTTATTCCATTTTGATTTCTAATGGAATGTATAGAAAAGTGGTTGGGTTTTTGTATTAACATCATCATCAACCACCCTAATTGTGGTTTCTTATTGTTTCTAAGATTTTCTTTTGACTCCTTCCCACTACTGCCCTTATTCTTTCTCTATATCAAAATGTGTTTGAGAACGGCTTAAGAAACAGTGATTTAAATACATGTCTCGTTCATAACAGCAATGAGGCGTTTTAGTGTTGCACACAATTTTACTTGTATAAGGACATGTTTTTCCTTGTCATAAAGTACCCATGCATTCTCTCAGACTAATACTGCTCTCTGGGAAAAATGCGGATGTTGGATTTTTGTCAAAGCCTTCTCAGTGATCCCTGTGAAATGCTGGAAAACCTTTCCCCTTTGCTCTAGTAGAATGCTGGATTGTCATGGAATCCCTAAGAGTAAATTATTCTGACATTCCTGAGGTGACTCCTTCTTGGTCTTACAATTTTTGCTCTCAATATGCATAATTGAGATGAATCCTTGAACAGCTTGCTTTTGTGTGGGCATCCAATGGATTCAACTGACTGTGGATGACAAATATCCGTGGGGGAAAAGTTGCACCTGCACTGAACATACATATACAGGCTTCATTTTCTTGTCATTATTCCTTCAACCATACAATACAGCAGCTATCTGCATAGCACTGACATCATGTTAGAAACAACACAGAGATGATGGAAAATAAAGGGAAGGATTCATGTAGCTAATATGCAAATACAATGCCGCTTAATATGAGGGATTTGAGCATTCTCCTATTTTGATCTCTCAGGGAGGTCCTGGAATCCATTCCCCAAGAACACTGAGTGTTACCTACTTGGTTTTAGAATCATTTTCTACTTGAGTTTACAAACTATCCTTGAGCTGTCTGGGCCGGCCCCCTTATGTTACTGGATTTCTCCTCTTGGGAAAGTTAGGTCTTCTAGCACTTCTAGAGTCAATTTTTAGTTACACATTTTAATAAAAAATTAATTGCATCCATTTTTTTAACACAGTTGAATAGGTTTGCAATACAGGAACTTAGTTAGGATTTTAAATCCCCTCAGTATCTGTGGTTGTTTCTCCTCTTTCTAATTGTGTACATTTCTCATTTCTGTGTTTATTGATTTGATTCTGCTTGTGTTCAAGTCTAATTTTATGTCACTTCTGCACACAACATAATTTTTTGTGGCCTGGGCACACCCCAATTTGGAAACCACAGGAGCAGGGAAAAAAAAAAAAACCCTATATTTCTGCTCAGGTATTTACACTTTCTTGTCTGTCTCTTTGCTATCTCATTTGAAATTCACATTCTCTCCTAAATTTAAGTTTCTGCTGCACAGAAACTTTTTGTCATTCTCTCCACTGCTGTTAGAATTCTGTGAGTTCACCTTTCTAGTAAGTACTGAAGTACTGCTCATCAACAAATTATTTTGTTATATTATATAATTCTTACATATCTGCTTTGATTTTAATGTTTTTTTTCCTATTTTTTGGAGGCTAGACTCCTACACATTTTTTTTTTTTTTTTTTTTTTTTTTTTTTTTTTTTTTTTTTTTTTTTTTTTTTGTTTTATTTCTTCCCTTTTTTTTTTTTTTTTTTTTTTTTTTTTTGCATGCTATATCCCTGGACTTACCGATCTGGAGACTTGGCCGCCAGGTACCATTGACCCCTGGACTAATGCACCTTTTCCTGGTGACAGCAAGAGGTCAGGCCATATGAGTCACAGCCTCCTTCAAGAACCTAGGACATGAGCTACTTGCTGCCCTCCCTGGGCATGGCAGCCAGTGGGCTCAGCCTGGCTGGGCAGCAGGGAAGTGCAAGAGGTAGCTCACCATTCTACTCACCATGATGATGGTTGGAGAGCTGACCACAGAAAGTTTCACCACAGCCCATAGCTGTGTTCCTCAGGAAGTCACCCTTTCTTTCTTTTTTTTTTTTTTTTTTTTTCCTTCCTGGAGATTGAACTCAGGGGCATTCTACCTTCGAGCTACACCCCCAGCCCTATTTTTTATTCTTTATTTTGAAACAGGGTCTCACTAAGTTGCAGAGTGCCTTACTAGGTAGCTGAGGCTAATCGAGAACCCGAATCCTCTGGTCTCAGCTTCCCAAATGCTGGGATTACAAGCGTGCGCCACCACGCCTGGCAGGAAGTCACCCTTTCTTACCCAATTTAACTTCCATGCCTTCATCCTTTTCTCACACAAGCCCTCCCCGGTGCCCCCTCGTCCTTGGGGTCCTGACTCATCGCTGCTGGTTCTCTAATTACTGTGCACTTCTTTTCCATACAGGTTTGAGCTTCTGGTGTAGTATAATTAGACCATTCTAGGAATCTCATGTGTGTGTGTTTTACTGGGGATTGAACCACTGGGTATTCTATTTCTGAACTACACTCCCAGACCTTTTAATTTTTTTATTTGGAAACAGAGTCTCTTTAGGTTGCTGAGAAGCTTGCTAGATTTAGATTGCTAAGGCTCTCCTTTAATCAGTGGTCCTCCCATATCAGCCTCCCGAATACTGGGATTACAGACATGTGCCACCTTGCCTGACTAGGACTGGCTTTGTTTATTTAGCATAATGTCCTTAAGGTTCATTCATGTTGTAGCTTCTTTTCTACTTTGGTTTTATGGCAATTTTGCTAAGTTATTCAGTAGATTCCTTATTCACATATTTTCATGTATTCTTATTTAACCAAATGAGTACTTTTGGTTCCAAATTTATTCTTTTTTATTTTTTTTGTATGTATGTATGTATGTATATATGTACGTATATATTTGGGCAGACCTCACAGGTTAAGGCTCAATCCAAAATGGACCTCTTCCTCCTCTGAAAACCAAATTTGTGGTACTGGGGATGGAACCCAGAGGCATTCTACCTCCAGTCCTATTTTTTTATTCTTTATTTTAAAACAAGGTCTCACTAAGTTGCAGAGGGCCTCACTAAGTAGCTGAGGCTGGCCGTGAACCTGGATCCTCTGGTCTCAGCCTCCTAAATGCTGGGATTACAAGCATATGCCACCACGCCCGGCTCAAATTTATTCTGATCAGAGCTTTAATATCCATTCATATGTCTCATATATAGTGTTCTTATTATTTTCATTTCCTAATATTTTATAAATTTAACTTCTGTGTCTTCTTTAAATTGAAACTTTTAACATTTCCATGTTATTTTAGTTAATTTTTTTTTTTACTTTTATTCTACTGTGCTCTGAACACAGTGTATTCTGTTACACACACATGTATGTATGTATGTATTTAACGTCTGGTCTCCTATCGCATGTTAAAACAAATGCCTTGCCACCTGTTTTCATCTTGCTTTTGTGTAATTTGGGAGGCTCTGTGTTGGACCTTCTACTTCTTTTGAACGAGAAGGTCTGTGACTCCCTCCCCAAATTCCCTGATTATCCTCCCACTGGCACTCGATTGAAGACTTGACAGTTCCTCTGCTTTCTGCTCTTTTGCTGAGGTTCTGGGAGGAAGGTCATCCTCCTGGGATTTTCTGTTTCTCCTCCTTGCTGCTGCCCCTGGTCTAGTAAGTGCCCGAGGCATTTCCAGGATCACTGCAGAGGAGACCTGTGTTGTCCACTGCTCCTCTGCTTCAGCATGGGATTCTCATGTCTTCCATCGGACAGAACTGGCCATTCAGCTCTCTCATTTTAGCCTTACCTCCCCAGCAGTGTTTCCCAATCTTTGTCCTTAAACCAGCTCCAGTCAGGCGAGAGGGAAGAGAAGATACCCACCTATTTCAGGATAGAGGAAAGAGAAGATACCCACGTAGGTGGCTGTTGGGGCTAGTAATTGGTGGGGAGGGGTGGGCACCCATTTTTGCCCTCGCTTGTGCCTTGAAGATGGTTACAGTCACACCCCCTCTCCTTTCTGCTCATGGGGAAAAGATTCAGGAAGAATTCCTGTAGCTTTTCTGCATCTTCTAAGATCCTTGGGTTTACAGGGATTTCGGCACTCATAGGCATTCTTGAAAAACGTTCCCCTCCAGTTACAACTTTCCTTCTCAATTGACCTCACTCAAAATTGGCTGTATAGGGTACGAAAGGAGGACCAAGTACAGCTGCTGTTTGACTTCTGATGGGTGGCAGTTATGACCCCATAAGCCACACCCATCATAAGTTGAAAATATCCTAAGGCTCAGCTATTTAATGAGACCTTCAACTTAGTGAGACCCTATTTCAAAATAAAGAATAAAAATAGGTCTGGGGGTGTAGCTCGGAGGTAGAATGCCCCTGAGTTCAATCCCCACTACCAAAAAGGAAAAAAGCATTGCCGCATCTAGCCTAGCAAACACCACAGCCTAGCAGCACCGTGCACTGTAGCACACCAGTGGCTTCCCTTTGTGATAGATAGAGGAGCTGAGTGGAAAGCACGTTTCACTGTGGCTGCCTAGTTTTCAGGAAAGGATCAGGCAGCACATCCATAGCATAACTGGGAAAATCTCCACAAAATTCAAAGTAATATTTCTACGGAATGCTTGATTGCTTTGGCAGAGCCTTAAAGCCACAAAAGCATAAATAGAAGTTTCTGAAGACAGGAATTTGTCTGCCTTTCATCTGGGGGCATATGTAGGATGGGATGGGTTCTCACTGAGACAGGGGTTGTGTTCCATGGATCTGCACTACTCTCCTGTATGTTCTTAGTCCCAGCATCTTGAAACTGCAGCATGAGGTGATGTCCCTGGATACCATGGCTGCTGTTTGGTGTTCTCCTGGTTTGGGAGTGAGGGGAGGCATCTCTGACACTTTCCTCCATCACAATACCTTCCTCAGGCCTTTAAACACGTAGTCAGAAAAACGAAGAACAGCCAGAGTTAAGTATTATACCTGTGCACCAAGACCAGTGGCAAATCACATTCTCAATAACTGTACAGTGTCATTAACTTCACGCTGAAGCTTTTGATCTTTATGTCAAAGGACCTCGTGAGGTCGTGGAGATTATTATTTACCCACCAATATTTTCCCACTTTGCTGCCTGAGATCAATGAAGGCAGTAAAGAACTCACCTTTTTTTTTAATACTATCTCTTTATATTAATATTAAAAGCATGGCTGCTTTTCAAAACAAGTCACTTTGAACCATCGCTGAAGATAAGGGCAGTCTTGCAGAAATCTATTTTAAGGTTAAAATGGCTGTCCTGTTTTGAAATTTGTTTTCCTTATTATAATTATTCAATCATATTAATTGCACAAATGCATGGGTTTCACAGTGACATTTCCATATACACATATATCACATTGTGCTTTGACATTTTGTTACATTTTAATTACTGTATCATAAAAAAAACTGCTGACACACTTTTCAAACACAAAGTTCAAAAAAATTACCACCCCTTGAAATGGCAACTTGCGCTAGCCCTGCACCTCCTCGAATGTGCTCTCTGTGCTCTGGGTGTCCTTGGCTTTCTGGTTCATGGGTGACAGGATTAAACTCTCTCTGGCATCTCACTTGTCCAGCCCCACATGCTGTCCACAGAGAAAAGTGTGCTCATGCATTTGAGACAGTAATGCCTCAAATCCTTGGCGAAAAGAGGCAGCTTCACTCTATTCAAACAGACTTAGAATTTTCAAAATATATAGGAGCTCAGCGCTCATCTATACCATCAGGTTCCAAGCTTAAAAAAAAAAAAAAAGTTTCTTTTAGCAGAAGAGATAAGAATATCTGCCCTGCAGTTGGGGTCTGGGGGGTTTCATGGTTTAGCCCTACAGAGAAGTTATGAAGGTACCATTTTGAAAATGGTAACCATTAGCGTATCACCAAAAGCATTTAGATTCAGGAGGCAGGGGGCTCCTGAGGGCTAGGCACAGGGTCTCCTCCATGCCCCTGTGTTGGGGAGCTAGCCAGCCTCTTGCTGTCAGGAGGGAGCCGCAGTGGTGGCAGCCAGCAGGAAGCTTCCTGAGATCTTCAAAGTTCTTCCAGACTTCCTAGAAATAAATGGGCCAAGGAAAGCAAAAGCAATTGGCAGAGGCCTACCCACAACTTAAATTCCAATTTCATACTCATATGGCTTGGGAACATGGTCTGAGATTCAGTATACTTACCTGAAGCAGGTAATGAGCTAAATTACATCCCCTCAAATTCACATGCACCTTCAGTCCCTAAGACTGACCTTATTTGGAGACAGAGCCTTCATAGAGCTCATTAAGTTAAAGACCCAAGGGTGAGTCCTAATCCAATCTGACGGGTGGCCTATGAGGAGAGAACACTAGCTTGGTATGCTCCTCCGTTCTCAGCCTCCCAAGTACTGCCTATATAGTCCCAGTACTTGGGAGGCTGAGACAGGAGGATAGCAAATTCGAGACCGTCCTCAGCAACTTAGCAAGACCCTCAGCATTTAAGTGAGACCTTGTTTCCAAATATAAAATAAAACAGGACTGGGAATGTAGTTGAGAGGTAGAACACCGCTGAGCTAAAAAAAAAAAAAAAAAAAAAAAAAAAAAAAAAAAATCGCAAAATTGCCTCAGAAGAAACCATCTCTGCTGTCTCCTTGATCTTGGACTTCTGGTTGGAGCCAGGAAAAAACAAGTTTGTTGTTTAAAATACCTGGTTGTGGTATTTTGTATAGTAGCCCAAGTAAATGGTTACCTGTACCCGCATATGATTACCCATGCCCGCATATGTGTCACCTTTGTCAGGCACTGGGCAGGGGTAGCAATAAGAAAGTATCCTTTATCTAGAAGGAGCTCTTTCTCAGGAAGGGAATTAGAACAGAAAGCACACAAGGGCCACCCAGTGAGCAGCCCTGGCCTTGGGCAAAAACAGAAGACTTCTCAGATATAGTGAAAACCAGGCAAGAAGACAGAGACCAAGGTGACTTGCTCAGTCTTACACAGAGAACTGTTTGAACAGGGACTAGAAATTCAATGTCCTGACACTGCCTCTGTTTATACCAAGTACATTTATCTTCACTTCCTCAGAAATGGCAGGGAATGGAGACTGGCGTCCTAGCCTTCTGTTGTTGTTATTGTTACTAAGGATTGAACTCAAGGGCGTTCTACCCCCACGCTAACATCCCCAGCCCTTTTTATTTTTTATTTTGAAACAGAGTCTGGCTAAGTTGCTGAGGCCTGGCCACAAACCTGCGATCCTCCTGTCTCAGCCTCCCAAGTACTAGGATTACAGATGTGTGCCACCACACCCAGCTTGTACTATGTTCAGGCTTCTGAAATGCAAGAGAAAGGTACAGATGCTCCAGCTGGCTTGGCTTTATCTGGAGGACCATGTTTGTCACTTGTTTTTTTTTTTTTTTTTTTTTTTTTTTTTTTTTTTTTTTTTTTTTTGTGGTACTGAGGATTGAACTCAGGGGCATTCTACCTCCGAGCTATACCCCCAGCTCTATTTTTTATTCTTTATATTGAAACAGGGTCTCACTAAGTTGCAGAGTGCCTCACTCGGTAGCTAAGGCTGGCCAAGAACCCAGATCCTCTGGTCTCAGCCTCCCAAATGCTGGGATCACAAACGTGCCCCACCACAGATGAAAATCTGTGGATTGGTACAAGTTTTCTTCGGACAGTAAATACTTTAACACCATGATTCTGAGGACCCTGGTGGACTGTCAAACTGCTTTTAGTTGGGATATGAGCAAGGAAGTCACCTGAGAATCCGTGTCCTAAGATCACACAGATAGAACTTCCTGTGGAGTCTTTTCGGCTGGGTTAAGGTACCACAGAAAGCTCGGGCAGGCCATAATTAAGAAAACCTATGCAGGCTGAATGTGTTGGAGTGTGTGTGGAATCCCAATACCAGAGGCAGCAAGATTGTGGAATGTGACCAGCCTCAGCAATTTAGTGAGATCTCAACAACTTAGCAAGAAAGACCCTGTTTCCAAATAAAAAATAAAATGTAGCTCAGAGGTAGAAAACCCCTGAGTTCAATCCACAGTACCATACACACAAAAATAAAGAAAAGAAAAGAAAGAAAGGAAGGAGGAAGGATGGAAGGAAGGAAGGAAGGAAGGAAGGAAGGAAGGAAGGAAGGAAGGAGGGAAGGAAGGAAAGAAAACTCCCATGGAAGACATTTTCTGGCTTGTGGTTCTGTCCCTTCTATATCGGTCATGCTTCTAGTGCAGTGGTTACAAATGGCCATTATGGTAAACTGCCCTCACCCTAAAACCCAGCTCTGCCCCCCATCAATTGACCTCCTGCCCTCTGCTTACCATACCCAAACCTCAGTTTCCCCACCTTTAAAGGGTGAGTGACCAACAGTAGCCCCCACTGAGATACCAATGTTAAGTACAGCTTGGGGCCCCAGAAACAGAAAACGTCAGCTAAGTAGATTCTCCCCAGCATCTGCCTGTCCCTTCTGCAACCAGGGACAGGACCTTCTCACTTTCTAAGCCCCTCTGACAAGGGAGCCCCTGCCAGTGACAGTGGCCTCGGCAGTTTAGAGGGCAGCTGTCGGTCGGTCGTCTCTTCTTGGCGATATTTTTTCAGAATGCAAATGTGGACGCACAGAGGTCTCAGCAGTGGCTCCAGGAGGAGGCTGGCAGGGTCCAGAGAGGAGCCGTCGCACATGAAAAGCAGCAGAGACCACGCCGCGTGCAATGGACGTTTGTCCAGAGCCTGCAGCGTGAGGGAAGAAGGGGGAGGGGCAGACCCAAGTGGAGCTTGAGTCAGGGGGGCGCCTTGGTGAAGCAGCTAAGGATCAGACATGGAGACGAGTGAGGTGGAACGGGCTTGCCTGGGTGACAGATGGCCTGGAACAGCAGGGCACAGGGACGGGGTCGGGAGAGTCCTCCATGCCATTCATCACGGGTCTTGAGCCAGGGTTCCCCAGGAAGGAGGGGCGGGAGCAGTATGGTGGAAGGACTACGGAGGGGAGGTGATGCTGGGAAGGCCACTGCGACTTCTTGTGGTTGTTTCTCAACGCAGTAGGGAGCTATTGAAGGCTCTAAGCAGGGCAGGGTGTGATGCAGTTTGTCTTTAGGTCGTTGAGAAAGCTGGGACACAGGGCACATTCACTCCTCCCTTTCTCCTGTTTGTTGCGCACCGTGCTGGGAGGCTCGGCAAGTTTGGGAATGGGCTCTGTGTATCCACTCCCAGTTTTAAGGTCAGATAGAAGGTGAGGTTTGTAGGCCCTATATGGGATGGAAGATCGCAGCCAGGAAGACTTGTAAGACTTGGTTGATTAATGAATAACCTTTGATCAAAAGCTCAGGACAGAGGGACTGAGGAGAAGAAATGTCCAAAGAGATTCTGAAATAAACCCTCCTCTCCATCTTCCCAAACACACACACACACACACACACTTAGAGATTGATCCCAGGGACATTCTACCTTTAAGGTGTATACCCCCGGCCCTATTTTTTTTTTTTTTTTAAATTTTGAAACAAGATCTCACTAAGTTGCTGAGTCTGGCCTCAAACCTATAATCCTCCTGTCTCAGCCTCCCAAGTACTAAGATTACAGGTGTGCACCACCACCACACCAAGCTCCAAATGAATATTTTCTTTTTTTTTTAATATTTTTTATTCGTGCACTGTAATCATACATCTTTGTCAGGTACAAGCTGGTAGAGGCATACATGCACACATCTCTCATTTAACCCTTCCCCAATTCCCGCCCCAAGTGAATATTTTCTATGTCAGTGGGTGCAGATGGGAGGCAGAAGCCACAGCAATGACAGGAACTTAGATGCTTTCCTAAGAAGAGTCTTGAAAGGGCATTAGCAACCAACCCTGCAAGGAGGGGGAAGGGCCCGCAGGTCTCACAGAGGCAGGAGCTACAGGAAGCAGCTGCCAGCCCCGGAGGAGCTGACAGAAGAGGGCTGCGACTCTCTACTGTGTCAAGTGTGGAAGCCTTTTTTTTTTTTTTTTTTTTTTGTGGCAGCTGCTTTAAAGTCCTCCTTAGACAATTCCAACATCTGATTCCTCTCAGCATCGGCAGCGGTCGGTCGATTTTCTTTCTGATTCCAGTCGTGGTTCCTTGATCTCTGGTATGAAGAGGGAGTTTTCGGTGATAATGTGGCCATTTTGTCTGCCATGCTAGGAGAGCCCGGGCCCTATTCACATCCGTTATGTGAGCATCACTCGAGTGTTCAGTTTGGCACCTGGCTCCTGGCTCCTTTGGGAAGCTGTCGTTCTGAAAATGGTCTAATTTTCAGAGTCCCTTCTCTGCTGTCTTCTTCTGCTTGCTTTTTCTGTTGTTCCCTAGGGTCCCACCAGGGTCACTGTTGCCGCTCAAGAAGCAGAGGAGTCTTCCTAGGCTGTGCCTGCCCTGCTCGGGAGTCTACTGGGGCCGAGGGACTCAGGCTGCTGGTGCAGACGCTTCCCAGGTGACTCCTCCATCTGCTTCTTGGGGCGAGTCTAAGCCTCTGAGAAGGAGAGCGTCTTCTCCTCTTGCAGCTCCTCCCTGCGGGGCTCCTGATCCATCCCCCCTTTCAGGTGTGTCACGGTGACCTGGCACAGGAAGAGTGTTGCCATTCTGACAGCGAGGGGACAGGTCCAGCTGGCCACCCACTGGGCTCGGGTCACCTTCTATTGGGTCGGGGACCATAGAGTGCTTGACTGCAGTGCTGTCCTTCCTCCTCTTATGGCGCGGGTTTAGAGCGTCCCCCAGACCCTGTGCAGCAGAAGAGGTGCCATGTGGGAGGCGGGGCTTGTTGCTGGGAAGGGGTCCCTGGGGCACAACCTGGGGCCATCAGCTGGGGTTTCCCAGTCAGCTGTTGTAGCTTCTTCTTCTTCTTCTTCTTCTTCTTCTTCTTCTTCTTCTTCTTCTTCTTCTTCTTCTTTTCCTCCTCCTCCTCCTCCTCCTCCTCCTC
>PVLC010013580.1:30587-41454 GCA_004027655.1 Graphiurus murinus | reverse complement strand
GAGAGGAGAGGAGAGGAGAGGAGAGGAGAGGAGAGGAGAGGAGAGGAGAGGAGAGGAGAGGAGAGGAGAGGAGAGGAGAGGAGAGGAGAGGAGAGGAGAGGAGAGGAGAGGAGAGGAGAGGAGAGAAGAGGAGGAAAGAGAAGAGGAGGAGAGAGGAGAGGAGAGGAGAGAAGAGGAGGAGAGAGGAGAGGAGAGGAGAGGAGGAACCATATCTAATTCCCAAGGTCACATTCCCATGGATTCACCCCCTCCAGTCCACCACTCAGATAAATCCATTGAATTTATCCACTGCTGGGATTACAACCCTTGAGATCAATTACATTAGCTCCAACATTTATAAATGAGCTGTTTAAGGGACATGTAATAGATAACTATAAAGTCAGGGAAATATAAGAGGGGGAAGAACCAATCAGGGAGGGAGTATGGGATGGCACAGGATATACAAATGAACTTGCTGAACACTTGCTGAACTTGTTTAGAACACAGAAGCAAGGCTGGTCTAGTGTTGGAGTGTGGAGTGGTCCAGGTACCCACCAGTGTAAGAAAAGAGGACCAAAGCCTGAGATTACTGCTCCTCCTCAGATAGGTGACTAAAAATGGTGCTACAAAGGAAGTTCAGAAAAGCCAATAATTCTAAGGGACGGAGAAAAAGTAATACATTAACCTAAAAATGACCCTTGACTGTAATGACAAAAGATTATTAATGTCTAACAAAGAAAGAATAGGATGGAAAGCTATTCTACAACAAAGAGAGTAAATAATCAGAGAAGAAGTATATTCTGCATGCATACTAAACAGGGACTGTTTCCCATTAAAAAGTGAAAGACAGCTGGGAGTGGTGGCACACCTCTGTAAGCCCAATACTTTGGAGAATGAAACAGGAAGATGACAGGTTCGCTGCCAGCCTCAGCTACCTAGTGAGGCACTCCGCAACTTAGTGAGACCCTGTTTCAAAAATAAAGAATAAAAAATAGGGCTGGGGGTATAGCTCGGAGGTAGAATGTCCCTGAGTTCAATCCCCAGTACCGCAAAAAAATAAATAAATAAATAAACAAACAAACAAATAGGGCTGGGGATATGGCTCCGAGGTAGAATGTCCCTGGGTTCAATCCCTAATAACACACACACACACACACACACACACACATATACACACTACTACTTTGAGAGTAACACACCACTGAGAGGGCATTTTAACTTTAAGGGAGAAACTTGAACTGTTTTTTATGTAAAAGGGTAAGAATCGGTTAACAGGGAGGGGAAAAGATGGAGTGCAGGAGTAAGTGAGATATTTGATGGTAGAGACAGGTGAGCCAGGCAGACGATAACCCGGGCAATGGTGGAAAGGTTAACTTTCATACATGAGAAAGTGAATTCTGCCATGAAAAGTAAAAGGATTTGTGGATGTTGATGGTTCGAGATGAGATTTTTCTGCCTGTTGACCTTTACTGCTTGCTTGCTTGTTTGTTTGTTGTTGTTCTCTGTGAAGTAAAAGATGTCTGCAGGGTGGGGTGTTGAAAGATACCGGAACAGTGGATTGGAGAAAGCTGATAAACTAATTGAAATAGCTGGGGTTATGTGACAAGCATTTAACTGAGAACCTCTGGAAAGCTCATAAGGAAACATTGAAGGGATGGCTGTTCAGTTTTCCCTCAGTGGCCCCTGCCCCCATATTCATGGGGGATTTCTTCCAGAATCCCCACAGATACAGATAGCAAAAATCTTAAATACAATCCATGTAACCCTCGTGTATCCTTCTACCATTAAGTCATCTTTAAGTGATTAAATCATCTCTACATTACTTTTAACACCTATTTCAATGTAAGTGCTCTGTAAATAGCTGTTGCACTATATTGTTTAGGAAATTGTGGCCAGAAGAAATTCCTGCAAGCATTCAGCACGGTCATAATTATTTCCAAGTATTTGCAATTTGCAGTTAGTGAAATATCTGAGGATATGGAATTTTTAGATACAGAGGGTCAACTGTATTTTAGTTTCAGAGAAGAGGTTAAATATATATATATATATCAGTACCAGTAGGACAGGTTACCTCTAAGAAAGTCAGTGCAAATTTGATTGCTTTCACCTTTTTCATTTTTTTTAAACTCAATTTCACATTTTCTCCTATTTCTTTAATATTTGGTCAGAAAAGGATGATTCCTTAGTATTCATGCATCTCAAGCACAGGTGATAAAAATAAACATGAAACTCTGAGAAACTAAAGCAAATCAAATGAGAGTAGTCTTGGGCTGTTTAAGGGCTATCCAAAGTCAACATGTAGGTTTATATAAGTGGGCCTTAGCTTATAAAGATCGGTCCAAAATAAATTGAGTAGGTACCATAATTCACTAAAAATTGCTCCTGAGTTATTGCATGCTACTGCTGACCACAAAGAAAAACAAAACAAAAAAAAAGAAAGCAAAAAAAATCTCAAGTCAGCAAGTTGGGGTTAATGTCCCTTCGCTTTATGTGCCTCTAACTAATTTTTTTTTCCTGAATGGCACCCAGAGTGGTATTAAGTTTTCATGATTTTTTTTCCAGATGAGTCATATATTCTTTTTTTTTTTTTATCAGTTTGTTGATTTTCAATATCACTGTTTAAAAAAGAGAAGATTTTAAAAGATGCTTGAGAGGTCATATGTGTTCATTATTAATGGGAACAGCAATGTAATTCAAAACATACCATTAGGATCATGTCTTGTTTATACTATACCTTTCCTCAAGTATTTGGTTTTGATTGTTGTCTTTACTCTGGCCCTAACTATTGGGTCGATTCTTTAATATTTCAAGTTATATAACTGGGCTTTGTTGTAGGATGATCCTTGTGAGTGGAAATATTATATGAGAATATGATATTGGCCAAAGGAATTTTTTTTTAATGGCTAAAACTCTAAAGGTTTACAATGACCTTCATTGGCAAGCATTGACATGATGATATTCTACTAATCAAGTATTTCATAATTAAGGAAGTTATAATTTGCTAACAGGGCTCAGAACAGCTGCCTGTGGCATAAAACAATATGCTTTTCCTCTCCCTACTGGGCGTAATTCCCCAGTAACCTTATTGAAAATGTGCATGGGCTACAAAACTAAAGATTAACTGTCCAGGGACCTGCTTCCTGGAGCTTATTTGAAGATTAAATCAAATGGCAAGCAATATATATTTGGTAATACGGCTTTGTTGTAGTCTTTTTCCATGTAGTGTAAGTGTAATAGAAGGAGCTGACACTTTATAGCTGCTTAAAAAAAATAAAAGATTTTACTAAATGTGAAATAGTTTTGTACTCATGCTGAAATTGAAATGAATAATTTATTTCTTCATCACCAAAAAGTGTCTTCTGCTTTTTGAACACATAATAAAAGATCTCTAATTACAAATTTTCCATAATTACAAATTGTTCAGCCTTTTAAAAAGGTGATTATTATTCATTATCTATTTATTTCATAACAAATGCCACGAAAGGTGTTAAAGATGAGTTTAAAATGCCAACTGGGATATTGCAACATTTTAATTAAATAGAAAGCAGTTCAAATATATATTTAACAACCTAGCTTTTAGACTACACATTAGTAAATGGATTTCTATTTAGCAAATCAGAGAAAGATGGATGAAGATGTTGTGCTTTTAAAAATACTATATTTAGAATGCCTGTGCAGAGACAGTGAAGTGTGATTTGTCCTCATAGCAGACATCTGAAGAACAAGTGAGATTCTTACACAAAATCCATATTGGTGATGTATTTAATTACAGAGCTGATTGAAATTGACAGCTTTAGTGACCTGCATTTGCACTGTGGTGATTGATGTATGCTTCAACTCCTGTTACTTTGAATCCAATTCACATTTTGCTCAATACTATAATATCATCCTGTCAAATTGCAAACTACATTTTTATAAGTGCAGGGATAGGAGAGAGTGCATGTTTAATTAAAATGAGATAGAGATGAATTGTTTAAAAACACTTCTACAACTGTTAAACAGGGACTACTGTTATTTGGAAGCAGAGGGGAAGAAAATCCAATACACTTACTCAGACATTTATGTTCTCAGGGCCGTCTTTACTCTTGGAACATGTATGCTGGACTGCCATGTATGGTAAGTAAGAATCCTAGAACTTTGGATTGCTGTCTTTAAACCTTGCTTTTTTGATATCATGCCAGTTGTTAAAAATAATAAATATCATTAGTGTCATAGATCAAAGAGGTGGTCTAAGAAACTGTGTGTCCCCTGTCCTCTGCCTGGTTTTGTGTTTCCTTGATACTCAGGCTAGATGGCTGCTACCCAAAGAGATAGCTTGTTTGTGCAGGAGGACAAAGTTATTTCTATTTTATAAAATGAGCTGGTGGCCAGATCTGTTCATTCCAAGTTGGATATACTTTTATACCCACAAAATTTCTTCCACCAGACATCGTTTACTCCTTAACTCACTTTGTTGTGAGTGGACACATTAGGATTTCAGCCATTTTTATCATCAAGTGGCACAGTTAAATACTTTCATTTGCATCTTTAATAATATCACTTCTAGTTTCCAAGCCACACACCAATAGTTTGTGTAGATTAATTAGCACAGAGAGAACTCTGGTGTAAGGAGAGTTGAGAATAAGTACTTAGTTCACTCTGTCCCTCTTGATAGGTACCAGGCATAAGATTAAAAACATTGAAAATATAATAGATCTTAGATGGCCGTTAAAATAATGAATGATTCCTTGTTATCATATGATGCTAGGATATTATCAATTGTAATTCAAACAGAAGATTGAACCTTGGTTTTTTCCCAGAGAAAGAAGAGATTTGAGGATGCCTGGTGAAATAAATGGCAAAGCAAGGAATTGTACTATCGTGGAAATCAAATATAATGAATGATGAAACTTCTACCTTCCTCTTACAAAGAAAGACCAAAAGCAGGTCATGTATGAGGGGTTAAAGGACCAAAAACCTGAATTACTTCTGCTATAGTCTAATGTGCCCCTAAAATTCATGGCCTGGAAAGTTAATCTCCAATACAATGTTGTTAAGTGCTTCCACCTAATAAAATGTGTTAGTATTAATGCCACTATTAATAGAGCTGAGAGCAAAGGCTTTCTCTCTTCTGTTTTTCTGCCATTTGAGGGGCAAAGTTCCTTCCCTGAAACAGATGCAGTAATCAGGGGGCCATCTTGGAAGCAGGAACCAGGCCCTCACCAGAGGCCAGTCCCTTTAGCCTGAATTCCCAGCTTTCAGATAAGTGAGAAATAAATGTCTACTTTTTGAAAATAAATTACCTCATCTGTAGCATTTGGTTATAGCAGCACAAAACTGACTACAGGTCCAACTTGTCAACCCTGCAAGGTAGATGACAATGGGACATTGCAAGAAGCAAATTTCGACTATTGTATCTATAAACATGGTGTCAATTAAATATAAAGTTAACATGAAAATATTTTCAGGCATGAGAGATTTTCAAAAGTGTACCTTCCATAGCCTTTTCTTATCAAAGTATTAGAGAATGAGCTCATGCAAAATAAAGGAGCAATTTAAGGTGTAAGAAAGTGTGAAATTCAGAAAGCCAGAGAGATAGGAAGGGGATGACTAAGAAGTGGCATGGCAAAGACTTTCTAGGAATCTCAGCTAACCTAGAGGGCAAGGAGATCAGATCCTAACTTAGAATTAAATATCCCAAGTGTAGAAGAAAGATAAAGACAAAGACACCGAGATAGAAAGAAGTGAGGTAAGGAGGTAAGGAAAGGAAAAAGAAGGAAGCAAAGGGAGTAAATAAAAAGCAAGGAACAGATTACCTGAGATGATGGAGAGAATTCAGGTTGGCACTGTAATTCTCTCTGTGCATTGGGACAAATATATTCATAGAGACACAGGAAATGCATGGAGAAATTAAAAGTAGACTTTTTTTAACTTCAGGAAAAACTAAAATGTAAAGCGGTTGTGTGATAGCACCTTATGTCTGAGAAATAGTTAATAGTTTTAAATTCCAAACATTGTTAAAATGCTGACTTTTATACTATTGAGAAGATACAAAAAATAGCTGCATACATTCATATAGGGATATAAAATTGTTAGATTCTATATTCAAGACATCTGGGTTAAAAATTTAGAAGGAGCATGGCTCTTGCTATGTAGACATTCATAAATCAATCTATATAGTAAAAACTAAAGACTGAATAGTACTGCAACTGGGAGTAGGCTTTGGGGAGGAATCGACTCAGAAGGAGTTGCATTTTGTTACAAATCTTTAAATATAGTTGGATTTTAAGAACACATAAATGCATTACTTAGATTACTTTTAATTGTGTAGAAGAAATAGTATAATTTAATTAAAGAACAGCTGGAGAATACAGAAATATGTAAAGAAGATAATGAAAACTAAAAGAAAAACAATGTTCTGCTAATAGATATTTTAAAGCTCATGTACACATATGTGATGTGTACATACATTTCTAGATTTTGCTTATAATATCTCCACTTATTTAATAAACTTCAATAATATTCTTCAAACATTACAAGTATTATAGAGAAATACTGTGCTCATTTTCTTTGAGTTTTTAGGCTAGATCCATTTTTAATCATCATAAGTTTTTCCATGAACAACTACTTACAAATATTTAATTATTTTATAACAATTACACTAGCTTCTTAAAATGTTAAGTATCTGACTCTTCTGGAATTTAATTTTCTATTTCACAGGAGATGCAGCAATAACTTCACTCACTCACATATGACTAAGAAATATTACAATAAGGATTGCTGATTATCCACACTTTTGTTGATTTTGAATCTTTCCTTTATTACAGATATTTGTGTATACTTGACAATATTCTGCCTCTAGTGAGAGTTTTGTTTTTATTTTCCTCTTCAAGTGCTTGTGTCAAGCCAACTGTGTCTAGCTAGCTATATATCTTCTATCTATTCATCCTTGGTTATTTATTCAGTTAACATCGCCTCATAACCCAGAGACCTCCACAGAGTCTTGAAACAGTGGAAACTGGCATACAGAAGCATTCCTTAACTTTATTATACAAAGCTATACTTCACCATTAAGTATTGGTTACAGAACTCTGCAGAAATAATAGAGCTGATCAGTGAGGTTTTACTTTATCCCATCTTTATTGTGGATATTTGTTGTGGATAAATGTTAAATATTTTTCAATTTCCTGTTCAGCATAAATTGTGATAACTATAATTTTTAAATTGCCTTTATACTTAATTTGAAAATGTACACTATTTTGCAATTATTAAGCCAACCTTGCATTCCTAAAATAAGCTCAGTTTCATCACAGTATGCTATCTTTTTTGTAAATTACTAGAATAGTATGCTAATATTATAGTCATAGGAGAGAATAGCTCAAACATTTCCTTTTGATTAATGTCTTTGTCAAGTTTTGGTATCAAGATCACTGTAGTCTCATAAAATGAATATGAAATTATTTCTTCTTTATCTGTTCTCCAGAAGAATTGGTGTTAAATTGGTGTAATTTCTTCACTATATGCAGTATATGTTCATAAGAACTTATTAGAAAATCAACTGGCTCCACAGGTTCTACCAGTGGAAATTATACTTTATTAATTTTCTTTAATATTTTCTTATAGGACCAGTTAGATGTCTTTTTTGTCAGAAATTTTTTGGTCAATCTTTAAAAAGATCTTTAAGGGTTATTAGTCTTATAAAAACTATTGACTGTATCTACTAGAGTCTTCATATTTCATTAATAGAGTTTCATATGTTTATATTTTCCATCCAATTAATTTCTTTCTGTTTAGATTTGAGTTCTATTTGTAACTTTTTGAAAGATGTTTATAATTTTTAATTTATTAGAATATTTCTAATATTTTTATTTAAGGCTCTGTATTCTTCATAGGCGCTGCTACAATTGTACCTGACACATTCTTATATGCCATATTGTTCTTATATGTAGTTCAAATATTTTTTAGTTCGATTTATATTTCTCTTTAATATGTAAATAATTTAGTTTATATTCTTAATTTGTAGGCATTCAGAGTGTTTTCACTTGTCTTTTACTTGTTAATTTCTAGTTTAAATTTAATGTGGGTGATAATATTAATAAGTAAATGAAATTGTGTTTGATTTTACAGATTTTATTTCTTAATATATTGTACATGACATGATCCTGAAAATGAACTAGTTGGAAAACACTTATTTTTTTAAAAAAGATATATCTGTATTTACTTTTTAATTTGGCATGGTTTTTCTTAGATACTAGCTTTTCAAATCATGGTTCTCAAACCTTTAATATTTTCTAAGTAATTAGAAAGTATTTTTTTGGGGGGGTTACTGGAGATTGAATCCATAGCATTCTACCTTCTACCTCCTAGCTACACCCCCAGGCCTTTTTTTTTTCTTTTCTTTTTTTTAATTTTAAAAGAGGGTCTCACTAAATTGCAGAGAGTCTCACTAAGTAGCTGAGGCTGGCCATGAACCTGAAATCCTCCTGTCACAGCCTACCAGGTACTGAGCTTACAAGTGCGCGCCACCATGCGTGGCTAGAAAAAATGTACTTTTCAGCTATATTTGATTATGAATTAGATTATTTTCTCTTTTAGTCATTTTTTACTTTATGAATTGTAGTTATCCTATAAGATACCCTGTTTTTCAAAGTATTTTATACTTTCCTGGTATGTTAACATTTTTCTATAAAAGAATTTTTTCTCATTATGTAATAATGCTTCTTGTTTTAAAGTCTTCTTTGTCAGATCTAAGTATTATCATATTACCTTAATTTACTTGGCATCAAAAGTGTATGGACTTTTACTATCATTGTACCTTCTCTTTGGATGACATTTCATTTAGGAAATTAACCTATGAATTACAGGAAACACCGATATACTGATTTTTTTATTTTGTATAATAAACAATGTATTATGTTATTACATCTATTTTATTTTCATTTGTATCTATCATTTTTTTATTTCTATTTGTCCCAGATCTCCTGAATTTTTAAACTTCTTTCTGATTTTTTGTAGTTTAAAATATTGTGATTAGACCATTTCTGCTTTTCAAGGGCTTTGAGGCATCTTGTTCAGTTATTCGGTCATTTTCTGCTTTTCTTATATGAGTACTCAGTGTTATGAATTTTCCTGTTAATATTGCGTTCAAATTGTCCCAGATATTTTGATATGTTGTGTCTCTATTTTAATTTCTTAATTTCTCCCCTTATTTATTCTATGACCTATTCCTCATTCAGCAGCATGGTATTTGTCTCCATTTATTTATGAAGTTTTTCTGGGTCTTATTATATTTTATTTTTAATATCATTCCATTATGGACTGAAAAGATACAGGGGGCTATGCCACGTTTTTTGAATTTGCTAGTGCTTGCTTTGTGGCCCAGATTATGCTCTGTTTTGGAAAAGGTTCTGTGAGCAGCTGAAAAAATGTGAATTTGTCTGTGGTTGAGTGGAATATGCTATATATGTCCAATAGGTCCATTTGGTTGGTTTATGGTGTCTAGAAGATCAATCTAGTGGTGTGACAGGAGTGTTGAAATCTCCTAATATTATTGTATTGGGATCTATGTGAGACTTAATATCATGAAGAGGTTTTTTTTTTTTTTGGTTTTGGTTTTTTTTTTGTTTTGTTTTGTTTTGTTTTGTTTTTTATGAAAGTGGTTGCATCTATGTTTGGAGCATAAATGTTGACTATCATTATATCCTCTTGTGGATTGCTCCTCTTACCAGTAAAAAGTGACCTGCTTTGTCTCTTCTGATAAGTTTAGGCTTGAAGTCTACTCTATCTGATATGAGAGTTGCTCCCCTGCTTGTCTTGGAGTGGATTACCTTGCTCCAGTCATTCACCTTTAGCTTATGAGTATCTTTATTTGTAAGATGTGTTTCTTGCAGACAGCATATAGATGTTTTATTACTTCTCAAGCCAGACAAATAAGGCAAGAGAAAGAAATCAAAGGAGTACAAATAGGAAAAGAAGAACTGAAACTATCTCTTTTTGCAGATGACATGATATTATACTTAGAAAAAACAATAAAATCAACCAAAAGGTTTTTAGAACTGATCAACAAATTCATCAAAGTGTCTAGATACAAAACTAGTCTTAAAAAATAGAAGCTTTCCTGAATGCCAACAATAAATCCACTGAAAAGGAAATCCAGAAAATACTTCCACTCGTGTTATTCCCACAAAAATAAAATACATAAGAATAAACAAACCAAGGATGTAATAGACCTCTACAAGGAAAATTATAAAACATTGGAAAAAGAAATGAAAGAATATGCTAAAAAAATCAGTCTTTAAATTCATTTGGAATGACAACAATTTAAAAAAAAAAAAAAAGCCAGAATAGACAAAGTAGTTCTCAGCATCACAAACCATGCAGGAAGCATCACAGAATCTGACTTCAAACTATATTACAGAACCGTACTAATAAAGACAGCATGGTATTGGCACAAAACCAAATGCATAGACCAATGGAGCAGGATAGAAGACTCAGAAACAAATTCACACATAGCCAATTGATTTTTGACAAAGGAGCCAACAACATACACTGGATAAAAAGATAGTCTCTTCAACAACTGATGTTGGCAAAACTGGTTAACCATATGCAGAAAAATGGAGAAAAAAAAAATCCCAAAAGCCCTGCTTTCTCATCCTGCACAAGAGTCAATTCAAGATGCATCAAGACTTGGAAATTAGACCAAAGATGTTGCAGCTACTTGAAGAGGGCATAGGACCAACACTCCTACATATAGGCACAGGTAAAAACTTACTCAACAAGACTTCAAAGGCACAAGAATTTAAAATGAAGATCAATACATGTGATTGCATTAAACCGAAGAGGTGTGCAGAAAAAAAAAAAAAAAAAAAAAAAAAAAAAAAAAAAAAAAAAAAAAAAAAAAAAAAAAAAA
>PVLC010013580.1:0-30487 GCA_004027655.1 Graphiurus murinus | reverse complement strand
GAAATACAAATGGCCAATAAATATATTAAAAAATGTTTAACATTGTTAGCATCAGAGAGATGCAAATCAAAACTACCCTGAGATTTCACCTAACTCCAATTAGAATGGCAATTATTAAAAACACAATCAATAGCAAACAGTTGTGAGGATGTGGAGAAATAGGAACTCTGATACACTCTTGGCAGGATTGCAAATTCGTGCCCCTACTTTTGAAAACATATGACTCAGCTATACCACTTCTGGATATCTACCCAAAAGAATGGAAACAAAACCATCAAACTAATGCATGCGTATCTATGTTCATAGCTGCACAATTCACAATTGCCAAACTATGGAAACAGCCGAGATGCCCATCAACAGATGAATGGATGACAAAACTATGGGATAGGTACACAATGGAACTTTACTCATCCATAAAAAGAAGGAAATTATGTCATTTGCAGGGAAATGGATGGAACTAGAGAACATTATTCTAAGTGAGATTAGTCACAAAAAATGAAAAATCAGATATTCTCCCTAATATGCGGGAGCTAGGGAGAAATTGGGGCATAGGAAGGACTTCAGAAAAAGGAAGAGAAACTTTACTTGAGTGAAGAAGGGGACCTAACTGAGGGAGATGGGAGGGGGAGGAGGGAAACACCTCAATGGACATGATGTACACACACAGACTTATCAATGCCAATCAGTGCTGAGCGTGGGAAGGAGGAGAGGGAAAGGGAATAGGGAGGGCTATATGTGATATAGATTATATCTATATATTTATAACTATTTCATATGTATTTCCAACATACATTAGAAGCTCTATCACTTGTGTTCATGCCAGAAATCTGTCTTCAACATTCTGTCTGAGCCCAGCCACTTATTTAACAGTTATTTAATGGTGTTAGGATGCCTGCCCTTAATACATTAACAAGTTTGTGGTAGAGGGAGACTGTCAAGCAGAAAAATGATGATGCAAAGTTTTCCATGTTAGGAGGCATACATAGCATACTCTTAGAGTAAATAAGAGGTATTTACTCTTATTCATCTTGGGTAAGTTACAGAAAGCTTCTTAGAAGGCACCTTGTGGTAGCAGAATACTGAAGACAAAACTAGAGCTCTCCGTGTAAAATTGTGAAAGGGTGATCGCAGATAGGACAATTGATGCATGTCACTGAGACCAGAGGGAACAAGGATAATTTTAGGAACTATTGATTCACATGACTGAACTTCATGAAGATCCTACAAGGGAAAGAGATTCAGGTTTTAAGAAAAGATTATCTTTGGGTATGTGATACTTGGGATTGAACCCAGGGGAATTCTATCTGAGAGCTACATTCTCAGCCCTTTTTATTTTTGAAACTAGGTATCACTAAATTACTGAGGCTAGCCTTGAATTTGTGATCATTCTGTCTCTTCAGACTCCCAAGAACTGGGATTACAGGCATGTCCTGCCACTCCCAGCTAAAGGTTCTTTTATGCTATTCCAGAGAGATTTGTTTTTCTTTGAATCAATGGGAATGAATAAAAAGTTTATTTTGGATACACATATGATATGGTTAGATTTGCATATAGAGAATATCATTCTGGAAGAATAAATGTAAAGAATGTATTTTCTAGCCATGAGTATGGGAGAAAAGATAAGTGGTCTAAAATATAAATTTGCAGCCAGGAATGGTGGCACAGGCCTGTAATCCCAGTCCTTGGAAGATTGAGACAGGAGGAGTGTAGGTTCCAGGCCAGCCTCAGCAATGTAGCCAGATTCTCAGCAATCTGCTGAGACGGTTTCAAAACAAAAACATAAAAATAGACTTGGGGTGCAGCCCTGAGATAGAATAATCCCAGGTTCAAACCCTAGTACCACAAATGAGCAAACAAACAAAAGTTGCATGTGACTTAAATATTTGTTACAATGCATAAAGCCTACATTGATTCAGTTCCAGAAAGATGTCTACATGGTACCATTTGCTGAGGAGTTCATGTAAGTTTTCGATAGTATGTTTGGTTTTTTTGTTTTGTTTTGGTATGGGGGATTGGGCCCAGGTCTACCTCCTAGCTATACCTTCTAAGCCATATTTTATTTTTGCTTTTGTCTTTGAAACAGAGTCTTGCTAGATTGCTGAGAGTTTTCCTATAATGCTGAAGCACTCCTTTAACCTATGTTCCTCCTGTCTCAGCCTCCCAAGAACTGGGATTACAGGCATGCACCACCATACCTGACTGGTACTGATATTTTTATGGGCATCACTTGGGCTATGTCCTGCTGCTTCTACTCCAACCAGTGAATGTATCTTTACCTGCCACAGGTAGAGGGTATAGTATATATATTCTTCCTTGTTGTAATTGCTTAGTCAGCAACATTCAATAGCTAAACTACTAGTTTGTCTACGCTTTTTTTTTTTTTAGTAAACTTTATTATTTCCAAAACATCAGCATTCCCCCCCCCCAATATTCTCACTTTTGTGGCACTTTCATGATAGATTTTAATATTAAGCATGTGTTGGTCTCATTATTAATCCTTTACAACACCCCTCCTGCCATCCTTGATACCCTCTAGCATAAGTATTCTCTAAGAGGTAAAAACCATTTTATCTGTGAATTTCATTGGAAAGTTTTTGACTTTTGTTGAATTTATTTTTTCCTCACTTTTCATTGCAACCTCAGCTGCTATAAATATCACTTGCGGCTTCCTTCTTACCCCTTTTTACTGGTTTTGCATTTTCTGATTTACTAACTGGTCTTCAGTAGGGTAGTATCTCTCAGGTGTGTTCTAGCCTATCTTATCTGCTTCTAAATCTTTGATGTCTTCTTTATATATGAATAAATAACTTCATTCATTGAGTTTTATCTCTATATGATGTATACTTTTATATAATATACACACACATACAAATATATATACATATACATATACACTAAACTATACTGTATATATATATATGCATATCAGAGAAAAACTCAGTACATTCCAAACAGTAAGGATAGAATGAGTGTTTGAGTTAAAAGGAAGCAACAAATATGACTGAACAGAAAAGTAGAAACCAGATTATATCCATTCAGGTACTTAAATTGTGAGCTACAAAGTTGACAGGTTCAAAGAAAAAAAAATAGAATATTAAATTTTAGAAAAACTATTTAAGAAAAAGAATTCCTGGACAGAAAACATAACTATAACGTTTGGGTACAGGGTAGAGTTTCAATGAACAATAATCTCTTCTCATATAGAAAAATATTTGGATCACATAAATATTATGCCAAAACACAAGCTCTGGATACCTTCTGGCCAACCAGTTCCAATAAATTCATTGAATCAAATCTTGCAATGATGACTATTTGGCCAAAGGCCTGCTCTTGTATGAACCACCGGGGCTATTCGTGCTCATATAATTATATCCATTGGTCAGTTACTTTTATTTAATTCCCATCATCATATCTATACCCTTCCAGATCAAAGTTCTCTGAGTATTCCATCCAGTTATTCAATTTTATTGGGTACTTTGTCTTCCCTAAGTGTCTTATTTTGAATTAACTGATGTAGAGGAGGCAGGGGGCAGGAAAGAAGTGGTTATAAAAGCTAAGAAATGTTTGTACGTGTTTTCCAGAAAAACTTTTGCAATCCAAGTAGCTAAGTCAGTGTTAGAGATAGCTAAGCTCAGAGACAGGTATGTTCTTTGTATAAACCAAAAATATGTTGAGATAGTTGAATCTGTCTTCAGGGTACAAACATGTCAACTCCATCAGCCACACTGATTCTGAATAAGGCACTTCTTACAGGAATGTGTCTCAGCCAGTATTCCTGTATGCCGTTCTTTGATTCCGCACTGACCTTGCAGGTGGATGAGTGGAGACCAAGACATTCACTTTTGAGATAGGAAAGGTGAAAACTAACTTCCTTATGACATGAGGGACTTAATTACCACCTACTATAACTTTGTCATAATAGCATAAGTGAGTGCCAATATCAAGCTTGTTAGTTTTTAAGAAGAACTGATTTCATTCATACATACATGTCTTAGATGACCTAACCCTGTGACATGTAGGCAGTACTTAATTTGTTATTAAATAAAATTGATTAAATGAGCCAATACTGGACATTTGCTGGTGGTTTGACTCCTTTGTAATACAGATATCACTGTGTAAGGAATCCTGACTCAAACTGCAGGCAGAATGGCAGAGATGCTCCTGATGAAGAGGACTGTACTGATCACCATTCCAAACCACACCCTTCCTGTGATTTTCACTAAGAACACAAGCTTAGCACGAACACCAGCCATTCCAAAATCCCTTAGGGTCTTTCTTTCTTTTTTTCTTTTTTTTTTTTTTGTTTTCTGATGTGTTTAAAATTTTCCTGACACCAGAAAAACAACAGTTGAATGACGTCCAGATGGCAGGAGTGCTGTGGTAATTTGGCTGGAAGGAAGATGCGCATTGAAGCATAATTAGCAAATTAGAGGTTTAAATATTTCCTACAAGCAGATCAACCTAATGGGGTGGACAAGATCACCCAGTGGCTTTTTATTAAGTTTATTTATTTCCTTTTTAGAAGTTGCCGACTCATTGGTATGATGATTTGGGGGAATTGTGCCTGGTAGATTAAATGGAAATATTTTTCAGGTATTATCTTCTTAGAACTGCCCTGGGTGAAGCCTTCCTAATCTCAGTGTATGGAGACAGGAATGATATCATCGAGGTGCGTAGCTAAAACCCTGGAAACAATCTTGTCCTCTCTATTCAGGAGAGTAAAAGAGGATGAAAATCCCCCAATTGTTCCTTACCTTGTCATCTTTTTAAGGATTATGGGATCAAGGGAGTTTTCATGTCTTGAGACATAATTCTGGTCTTAAAAAATTCTGAAAAGACTCTTTGATGTTAGAGATAATTGCCACAATCAGGTTTTATAAGAACTGATGGAAAATCTGTCAGCACCTGAGGCTTTTCCTGGGTTTATGGCGTGGATTTGGGGTTTCTCACTTTTAATGATATTGTGTTGTCCAAATGATTGACTTAATGGATGGAGTGAATAGAAAGAAAGGCCCATCATTTTTCCTGCATGGTATGGAATTGAAAAATATATTGACTAGATTAGAAAACATTTTCAAAATGCTAACTGCCTCCAGTTTTCCTTTCTGAGTTATCTGAATAGTATAATCTGACATGAAATTTACTTGCACTTTTTGCGATTTCCTAACCTATCACCAACTGATGAGAATATATCTTTCATAAATTAAACAATATTGGAGGTATTCAAAATGGCTCTTCCGTGCAGACTGTGATATTAATACATGCAGGTGGGAGGATGTGTTTTTAGTGTGTATTTCCTACTCCATGTGAAATACTGGAGAGGATAATTGTTTAAATTAAATGAAAATTAATTAAATTATACTGTCAGCTTCTAAAAATATTTCATAATCGAGCATCTTGAAAACTACAATATAATTTTGTTTATTTCTAAAATGCCAATAAATTAATAATAATAGTAATAAATTGCTTATATATAGCAAAGAAAATATGGATATGCATGTAATTTTTAAAAAAAATTTATTTTTATCTCCTCAAATGTTCTGCAGTTCATTTTTTTATTCAATGCATAGATATATATACCATTTGTGTGTGTGTGTGTGTGTGTGTGTGTGTGTGTGTGTGTTTGTGTGTGTTTTACTGGAGATTGAACCTAGGAGTATTTTACCTCTGAGCTACACTCCCAGTTCTATTTTATTATTACTATTATTTTTTTTATTTTGAAATAGAGTCTCAATAAGTTGCTAAAAGACCTTGCTAAGTTTCTGAGACTGTCTTTGAGCCTCCTGTCTCAGGCTCCCAAATACTGGCATTACAGGTGTGAGCCACTGCACCTGCTCATGTTATAATCGTTTAAGACATAGGATGGATACCTTATTTGAATATAAAAGAATTGATCAAGTTTAGTGAGATATAAATTTGGTGAAAGAAAATGCTGTACTAGGCTCATTTTTTTCCTTATGATCAGCACTTTTTTTTTCTATTTGGAAATTTTTTCTGTTTTAATTATGAAGGTCTGGCAACACAATTAGAGCATTTGGATGGTAGAAAACTTAACTTGAGCTGCTAAGAAAAGCAAAAGGGGTCCCCCACCCCAAGCCCGGCTGATAATTTTGCAATAACAAGATTACTTAAGAAATCATCTATACCATTTACCATAATGACACTGAGAGACAGAGAGGACTTTTATCTCTGTTCTATGAAAACTACACTGCTGGTAATTTCTGAGATCCATCATGGTATTTTATGTGTACAAATCTCCAAAAACAAAGTGAAATAGAGAAAAGCAGTTGAAATATTTAAAACATAAGTGGTCAAGCACAAGAGAGAGAGAAGGAGAGGAAAAGGAAAAGAGAGGGAGAGGGAGAGGGAGAGGGAGAGGGAGAGGGAGAGGGAGAGGAGAAAAATGGTCCATATTCATCACTCTGGCATTTGTAAAGTCCCTGTTATGACTGTTTTTTGTTTTTGATTTTGTTTTCTTTTCTGTGTGTGTGTGGTACTAAGGATTATACCCAGGGACATTCTGTTTCTGAGTTACACCCCCGGCCCTATTTTTTATTCTTTATTTTGAAACAGGGTCTCACTAAGTTGCAGAGGGCCTAAGTTGCTGAAGCTGGCCACGAACCTGAGATCCTCTTGTTTCATTCTCTCAAGCCCTGCCTGGTCACTCTGACTTTTCACTTATTTTACACAATAAATTCCAATTTGTTTAAGCTTGTTAATAGGGTGTCTTCCACTTGCATCAATGGGACCAGTGCATTAGCTTAATAGTGGAATTTGAAAAATGAAGAGTCATGAGAAGGCTAACTAAAAACTATACATTTTACTCTTTCTCTAAAGGGTTATGATGTAGAAAAATGATGACTTCTCGATGGATACAAACATTTATTTAAAGTGATAAATGGTGGAATTAAATGTTCCCAAACTCCTGAAATAGCTAGATTCAGGGAACTTGCCATCAGGATGTGAAAATGGTTTTGACTTTCAATACTAAAGATCTTTTGCTTCTAAAGATAAGACAAAAGAAGAAAGTAGTTTCAATTTCTCTAAAATTCATTTTCCAGTTCTGCTGCTACCTACATATGTTAAGAAAGGGAAATAGGAGCTGGTCGTGGTGGCGCACGCTTGTAATCCCAGTACTTGGGAGGCTGAGACAGGAGGATCCCAGGTTCTCGGTCAGCCTCATCTACTTAGTGAGGTCCTTGACAACTGAAACCTTGTTTCACAATAAAGAATAAAAAATAGGACTGGGGGTGTATCTTGGAGATAGAATGTCCCTGGGTTCAACTCCCAGTACTGCAAAAAAAAAAAAAAAAAGGAACAAAAAGCGAGCAATAGGGTAATACAGAAATTTAACTGAGAAGTTTAATGTAGTGATCAATGTTGAAAATGCACCATACTACTGAGGAATTAGGTATTGGGTAGGCTGTGAGGGAAAAGGATTACCAGGAGATAAGAGTTAAGAAACAAAAATCCAAACCCCCTTAAGAAGGAAGGTGTTTTCGTGTTGTTCATCAGACCTGAACACAAACAGTGAAATGTGGAAGAGTGGAGCCAAGATGTCAGGAGCTGTGTGCACCAACATTAGACTCCTGGGCTGTTGCTACTTATAGACCAAGAAATAAACATACAGAACAAACGGTCTCATGATTTCAGGTAACTAAAGGTCATAGATGACAAATAAGTCAAGAAAAACAAGATGAAAAATAGGGACTTTCTTCATTGGTTAGGGTCGAAGCAAAAGGGCTTTCAAACATATATAAAACCCCATGCTCAGAACCAAAATCAGCTCCCCTCTCAGGCCCCCTCCCTGATAGGGGAGCTTTAGCCCTGCTATTGTCTTTGGTAGATCCAGTGGACTTTAGGAAATGGCTGTGCACAATTGTCAGTGTGTGGCCCAGGTGACGCTCGGCAGTGCCAGAAAGCCCTGCTGGAATCTGGAGTCGGCCAAGGCCCGCAGGGGTGCTCTGCCTCTCTGCTTGCTTGCTCCTTTAAAATAAACGTCCTACTTTCACTTTCCTGGTGTCTGAGGATTTCATTCTTCAACTTTCTAAGACAAGGACCTGGTAAGCACCTCGGTATGACTCTTCCTAGGACTCCAGTCATCTCTGGAGCTTGTTGAAATCCCTTTGGTAGTGAAGGTTGAGCAGGACCTGGTGTTTATGATGAGCAATGGAGCCGGCAGACAGCCACAGATATCTGTTTTCACTCTGAGTTGTGTGAGCAGCAGGAACTTTTTTTTCAACAAATCTCTACTGAATGTCTACTCTGGGTATCTACTCTGTGCCAACCCCTAAGGAGAAGGGAATGCAAAGGAACTGGTTAAAGAGATGCCTGGAATGTCTTCTTGGAGAAATGGCTGTTAAAACTGATTCCTGAGAGACAAGTGGAAATTAGATAGTAGTAAAGTCAAAGTAGTAACTGGGACACTGAAGACAACTTGTACAAAAGTCAGGAAGACAGAAGGGATGATGCAACGAAAGTAGTTCGGTGAGTTAGACATACAGACAATTCGAAAAAGTATGGTGACATATTCAGTAATTAAAAAATTAGGGGAATCGTGTAGGGGGGACACTTAGTTTCTGTCCTGGAAAAGGATGCATTTCTGGGATCAGATTTCACATTTGAGGAAGAGAATTGGCACAGGTTGGTGGGTGAACCCTAGGGAGCATTTGTCAAAATTTATAGAGTGGGCACCATCAAGAATGAGCACAAGTGTAAAGATATTCTGTATCCTGACTCGGTCATTGCCAATATACTGGTTGTGGCATAGTACTACAGCTTTGCAGGATGTTACCATTGGGGAAATTGGGAAAAGAACACATGGGGCTCTCTGCATTCATTCTTATAAATGCTTGTGTATCTATAAAATCATCCCCAAATTAATAAAAATAATTATAAATATCATTGTGGCTTGACGTAAACAATACCAACATGTACGAAGTGGCTGTTTGGACCTCAGAGAGTAAAGGAATCCTCATAGAATATTGTTCACACGAAGACTCTCAGTTCCATATTCCTATCATAGGGAAAATAAATGGATGTTTGAACTATTTATGAGGACCTGTTGTATCATCCTTGCAGGAAAGGAGAACAGAAAGATACCATGCCTTTGAAATACCCTTTTGCTTCTCAGAAACCTGACCAAGTCCAGGGAACGAGGATGTAGGTGCAGGCCAAAACTGCTCAGATAAACTAGAAAGATACTTTTCTGGCGTATGTACTGGGAATTACAGCAAACAATGTTATATGTAGACAGTTAAATTCTTTTTTTTTTTTTTTTTGCGGTACTAAGGATTGAACTCAGGGGCATTCTACCTCCGAGCTATACCCCCAGTCCTATTTTTTATTCTTTATTTTGAAACAGGGTCTCACGAAGTTGCAGAGTGCCTCACTAGGTAGCTGAGGCTGGCCGAGAACCAGTATCCTCCAGTCTCAGCCTCCCAAATGCTGGGATTACAAGCCTGCGCCACCATGCTCTGCTGACAGTGAGATTCTTGCATGCACACCAGGACAACTGCTCCTTGGGATGCTGGTCTGACAGTGGGACAAAGCAAGCTATGCTGCTGCTGTAACCTGACCTGCAAAAACCCCTCCCTGCAATAGATCCCTGAGTGTATCAGAGCACCAGAGACCGAGGTGCTCCTCCAGGTGGTTGCTGGTCAAAGTGTGGAGAGGGATGGGAGGCTCCACTTTCCTGGCAAGGTGCTGGAGATAAGGCAGGCAGCACAGGTGCACCTGTTCAGGCCGGCCTCACTGGATTTTCTGGCAAAACACCTATCTAGCCCATCTCCAGCAGACCCACTGCCCTTAAGCATTTCTTAATAATCCCTGTATCTATCTTGAATCCTATCTCTGCTGTTATCCTTGGTCTGTCTCTAAGTGGTTTATCCCAATACTCTAGCATGAATGAGTAGTAGATAGTGTACCCTGAACAGTACTGACTTGTTGGATTGAGGATGTTCTATAGGAAAATGTAAAATATGTCGCCAACATTTGAATGGAAAGTTAAATTCATACTAAAATGAAAAATGCTGTAAGACTCCATAAAAATCAGATGTGGCTGTGCTTTGTTCAGGCTAATCATATAGTTTTAAATAATAATCAAATGAAACTCTTAAAAAATGTTGTAAGGTTACAAGGCACGGCATTAAGTACCATTCGTGTCAAAAAGTACAAATGGAAGTAACAAAAAGAAAAGAAAGAAAACTTCAAATTTAAATAATAAAACACAAATGCATGTTCCAAGTTGTCAACTGACAACTTCCAGGTAGATGACATGTGCGCTGTAGGTACAAAATCACATTTTATTTTTAGACAATTGCAAGCTGCTTACTGGTTAGTTGAGAAGTTGGGAATCATTTATATTTTATTAGTTGATGCTACTTTCTGTTTGTGGGTCACGACAAGGTAACCTAGATAAAAGAAGATAAAGCTGAGAGTTAGAAAGGGGCTAAAAAATAATAACGTCTTATGGTGTGTAAGAACCTTCCTTCAGTGGATATCTACTAGGTTTTTCAAAATGTATAGTATTTTTATCAGAATGATGTCAGGATTGGAACTTTTTATTGTTATCATCATTGTTTATAGGTGATAGTTTAATGAGAGCTATCCTGGAGAAGAGAGAAAAAAGTGATATCTTTTTTTTTGGTACTGGGAATGCAACTCAGGGTAATTCTACCTCTGAGCTACACCCTCAGTCCTATTTTTTATTCTTTATTTTGAAACAGGGTCTCACTAAGTTGCAGAGAGCCTCACTAAACCTGAGATTCTCCTGTCTCAGCCTTCCAAATACTGGGATTACAAGCATGTGCCACCATGGCTGGCTGATATTCTTAGTTTAGGTTTTTGTTTGCCAGATTCAGCCCATGAGTAGTTTTTTTTTTTTTTTTTTTTTTTTGGACTAAAACAAACAGAACACATATTTTCCTTATGTTTTTATTTCCCTCAACACACATATACACACACATCTTTGGGTATTTTGCTACTCTATAAGTAATGAGGTGTTACAAAGGAATATAAATATAAAGGTATATTAAGTAACATTGTATGATATACTATAAAATGCAAAAGCTCATTTTTGCTAATTGCAAATATTCTTTGCAAATGATGATAGTGAATGCTACAGAATCTTTTGAGAAAACCTTTAAAATACTGTGAAATGTCAGAGTTTTAGTTCATGAACCAAAATAGCACAGCATTTATTTGGGGCTTGAGGGCTGCAGTAGAAATTCCCTTCTCATGGAAAAAACAAAACAAAACAAAAAAACACCTGAAATATAGAAAATGTAAATGTAACCTTGCTGTTTGCTAAAATGAGAGATTGTTTCAAAGAAAAAATGATATGTTAGAAAGACATGAAAGTGATCAACTACATCAAATTCTTGGTGAATTGTAATCAGAAAGTAAAGAAACATGTTAAAAACCTTGAAAAGGAAAAGCAAAGTGAAGATTCGAAAAGGGAAAAGTTTAGCTTCACTTTAGGAGCCACTGTCTGAATTTTTACAGCAGCCCTTAATAGAATACTAAAGGAGTTCTATTTGGAGGTTCACTAGCATGCCGCATGAGTCCCCTAGTGACAGAATTTACAGCTCTGTGGTTTTTAGTTTGGTTTGAATTGTGCTTTATGCTTCCTAGGTTAGTGCTGTGTTAAATTCTAGCTAAAAGAATCTTTTCAATTTCAAATTGTCATACAAGATACATTTACTTCTTTCTGAGTGTTACTATATGTGTGTGTGTGTGCGTGTGTGTGTGTGTGTGTGCGTGTGTGTGTGTGTGTGTGATACAAATATAGATAGCTATGTAGATAGATGATGTACTTTCAGGAACACATCGAAGTCAATGCACTTGAGAAGGAGGGAGGAGGAGGAAGTGAGGTAGGAATTGGGGAAAGGTTAAATGAGAAATGTGTGCATGTATGCCTTTACCTTTACCAGCTTGTACCTAACAAAGATGTATGATTACAATGCACCAATTAAAAATAAATAAATTTAAAAAAGAAAAATGGTGTGCTTTACCTCTAAATGATTCTCTCTCTCTCTCTCTCTCTCTCTCTATATATATATATATATATATACATATATATATAAACATAAATGGCTGAGTGTGTAACTCAGAGGTGGAATGCCCCTGGGTACCTATGTATAGGTACACACACACACACACACACACACACACACACACACACACACATATATATATATATATATATAGAGAGAGAGAGAGAGAGAGAGAGAAAGTATATATAGTAGTGAAACTATTGGCTAGTAATGAAAGTATAATATTTAAATGTATTAGAACTGTTTTATCTATATTCACCTCATAAATCTATACTTCATATCTTGCCCTCTTTAATTTCTTTTTTTAAGTTGGATAAAGTTTTTATTTATTTATTTATTCATTTATTTATTTTTAATTGGTAAACTGTAATCATACATCTTTGTTAGGTACAAGCTGGTAAAGGCATACATGCACACATTTCTCATTTAACCCTTTCTCAATTCCCGCCCCACTCTCTTCTCCTCCCTCCTTCTCAAGTTCAGTTTAGTGATTGGCTTTGATGTTCCTGAAAGTACATCATGTGCATTAGGGTGTGCCCCCTCCCCCCATCACCTTCAGTTAAGTCAAATTCTTTGCGCACCTAAGTATCCTCCTTCTTCATCTGGAGTCCCTCTTATGTTCCATTTTCTCCCTAGCTTCCATATATTAGGGAGAGCATGTGATTTTTTACTTTTTGTGACTGACTCATCTCACTTAACATATTGTTTTCCAGTTGCATCCATTTCCCTACAAATAACATGATTTTGTTCTTCTTTATGGATGAATAAAATTCCATCGTGTACACATCCCATAGCTTTGTAATCCATTCATCTGTCGGTGGACATCTTGGCTGCTTCCATAGTTTGGCTATTGTGAATTGTGCAGCAGGATGCATTCATCCACAGCAGATAGAAAGGAACTTTATGAAAGTGTCATATCTATTTTTTCTTTTTTTTTTTTTTTTGATTGGACTCAGGAATATTCTACCTCTGAGCTACACACCTAGTCATTTTTTTAAATTACTTTTTGTTTTGAAACAGAGTCTTGCTAAGTTGCTGAGGTTGGCTTTGAACCTTCAATCCTCCCACTGAGCGCATCAGTACCGTAGAGTTCACTGGTGCACAGAATGTTGCCATGATTCAGCTAATTCAGGGAGGCAGAGTTCCTGTGGAAATGGATTCTACAATGGTGGAATGAAAGTAAAATCATGTATGAAGGTGGATCAGGCTGGCTCTGGATTCGGTTGTTTCCGCCTGGCAGGCTAGGAATGCCTCTAACTGTTTTCTTGATTGTTTGGTTGATAACAAACAGTGGCCTACTCTGCATGAGGATGGAATAGTCAAACTTTCTTTGTGGATCATAGAAGAGTCAGCACACTGAGGGGGCCTGGAGTGCTGCAGAAGACTGAATCACCCATCGTGACAAGAGCAGGCCATCAGTGTTGTAGTGTGAACAGGTTTGTGAGGAGAGATCTAGATCACAGGCCCAGAACCTCTTCAGTGTAAGAAAGGGCATGCACCCTTGAGAAAACTTTTGTAATTCTTCAAAAAATTCATAGTTTAATTCTCTTCCCAACCATTCCTTCAAGGACCTGCAACCTAACCAGATTAGAGTCTTCAGGGCAGAGACCTTATACCCTGGAAGCACTGTGCACGAGTCAGAGTGAGGGGCGTCTATGGAGGTCATGTGATTGCTTATTTGGTTTCTTGTTATTGTTGTTGTCAGTGAAGTTTTGCTTCAGGTGGGTCTCCCAGTGGGACTGGATTTCCTAGGACCTACCTGTGTAGTTTCACAATCCCGTTTCCCCTGGAAAATTGTGTGGGCTGTATGGGCTGGAAGAACCTGTTACTCTCCAAGGAGAACTATTGGTTTTCACCTTAGGTCTGAACAGCAACATCAGATTCAGTGAGCAATATTTTATTTCGAGGAAAAATATGGAAATGGTGTTCTCTATGTTCTCCTTCATCTTGTCTGGATGGAAACTTCCTATTTTCAGTATATTTATAAGACATGTAAGAAGAGCTACTCAATTTCTACCAGGCAACACATAGGGATGAAATTTCGTTTATGAAATATGGTCATATTACTTATATAAGTCCACTCTATTGGACATGGTGTCAATGAGTAAATTTTAATTTACAACAAAGATTTTTCAGAAATTTAAAACTGGAAAGCATTTACTTTTCAACTAGTATGCATAACTCAAGGCAAAGCAAAAGTACTTACTTTGCTAAGAGATCAAACTCATTGTAAAATGTTAAATTCTGTGTCAATCACAGCATAATCAGAAATGTATGAATTTATCTATACTGAAAGATATAAAAATATTTGTCAGTGCCTAAAAATATTTTTCACAACCACATACATTATTTAATTCAAAGTTAAAAGGCTTACACTAAAGTTCAAAAAGTTTTAGTGGATTAGGTGTCATCATGTGAACATCTTTGTCAGCAATTACTGGGTATAAAAATATGAAAACAAGTACAATTTGTCTAAAATAGACATTTTACCTTTGAAAAGGAATATGAGTGTTTCTTTAGTTATCCTCTTTTGTGAAGAACTAGAAATTAGAATCAGCCAGGAGAGTGTCAAAAATTTAACTTCGCTTTTCCAAAACTGAAGTTTAATTGAGTGTTAACATCAAATAAACAGATTTTACCTTTAACATGAATACACCCAAAAGACAGTTTTGATTCATTTTGTATGATTAAAGCTACATTAGGAATATAAATGTATTAATTTACAGATACAGATACTAATTGCTTAAATATCAAGTTAAAAACCAGGCACTAATATATGTGGAATAATTGGTTCTTGCTGTAGAAGGAAGCCATAATAAAGAACTTGAAAGTGCTGTCACATTTCACATTACTAGTAAAATCTCAGAATATTTAAAAAATATTCTGAAAGAAAATGTCTTGGGGCTTTCTTACTGCGAATGACTGTGGTTTGAAAAGATCAAATAATATTCACATATGTCAAATACAGGTTTTAATAACAGTTAGAGATAATGAATAAATTAAAGTAGGTCAATTTAAGTCATTTATTTTCCAAAAGGAGTTACACATCATAATGACTACTTGTTAAGACATAATTAAGAGCAAAAGCAGTATTTACCATGGAAAGCTCAGTTACTAAATAAGAAACATCAATGTATGAATTATTTTATCATCTTTTAATTTTAATGATCATTCTCTTTTTATTAGCATTTCAGCATGTTGTAGCTAATGGCTATGTAAATATGATAATGTGACAATAATTGAGATAAGGGTAAATATTGTAGCCATGAAAACAGAGTTCCTTTGTCTTGCTACTGATGTTTTAGCAATCTGCTATTATTGTGATTGAAAAATAAATCCAATGTTTTTTAGCACAGATTAAAAAAAAATCAGGTACATATGTATGTTACCTTTGGGAACAGTGATTCTGAAAAATTAAAAAGCATTCCTTGGATTTATTAAAATATTCCTAAATTTAAAACATGATCTTTACATATACAGAAATTAACTGGCATATAGCTGTAGTTTTTGCTTTAGCAAAACTTCTACTTTTTCCATGTAAGTCTCTAAACTGAAGCCAATCAGATCATGATTCCAAAGAGATTGAAATTAAATTAAATTGTTCCTTATTTAATAACTGTATTAATAAATATTAATTAATTCTTAACTTATTGGGTTAATAATTTAGTTTAATTAAATTATAAGTATTACTTCTTATATTTTATCATGAACTTTTCCCATTAGTAATTATTAAATTTTATTGAATGTTTTTAATTTATCTATAGATGTTGTTATTCATGTTTTCCATATTTTTCTGTAACAAATGAAAAACCACATCCACAGATAGTTTAAATGTTAAAGCATCCTTGTGTTTCTAAAATGAGCCCGAATTGGCTTTGGAATTTTTTTTTTTTAACTCTAAGATTGGATAGCAAATACATCCTTTTGGAGCGATCCATTCATTTATCATTTCATAATTATTTTGCCAAATTTGACAAGGGTTATTTTGGGACATTCTTCTTTTTGAATTCTCTGGAGTTTATGAAAATTTGAGTAATTTTTCTTAGCTATTTAGTATAATTCAAGTTATAGCTTTATGGGCAAACCTAGAACTTTCTTTGTAAGAATTATTTTTCTTAATGGATCCACTCTTAAATGGATAAAATATTATTTCATTTTTTAATTTCTTTTTGACTTTAAATTCACTTTTTTTGCAGTAATGGGGACTGAACCCAGGAGCATTCTACCTTTGAGACAAATCCCCAGTCCTGTTTTTTATTCTTTATTTTGAAACAGGGTCTCACTAAGTGGCTTAGAGCCTCACAAAGTAGTTGAGGTTGGCTGCAAACCAGTGATCCTCCTGTCTTAGCCTCCCAAGTACTGGGATTACAAGCATGTGCCACCACACCTGGCTCACAAATATTTTATAAATGTTCTTAAGGAATTTAATATTTCATTGCAACATTGATATTTATTGATAGGAAGTTATGGTTTGCGAATAAAATGTGCAGAAATTAAAAAAGATGACATATATTCTTCACCTCAAACACTTAAACTTTTTGTTATGCAAACATTTGAAATGTACTCTTTTAACAATTTTAAAACACTTATTATTATTATTATTATTATTATTATTATTATTATTAAAATGCTGTGCAATATATTTTAAATTAAAAAAAAACTTATCCCCTCCTGTTTAGTTGAGGGTTGTACTCTGAGGCTATCACCCCCATTCTTTCACTCCAAACAGCCTCTGGCACCCATTTCCCTGTCTGCTTCTTTGAATTCAATTGTTTTATATACCACAGAATAGTAAGGATATACAGCATTTATGTTTCTGTACATCATTTATGTAACCAAGCATAATGTTTTACAATTCTGCCTATGTTGTTGCAAACAACAAAATTTCTTTTTTTTAGCCAGATAATATTCCATTGGGTACATATGCCACATTTTTTAATCCATTCGTCTATTAATGAACACTAAGGTTGATTCTATAATTTTTGAGTAAATACCCAAAAGTGGAGTTGATGGATCATATTGTAGTTCTGTTATTAATTTTTTTTGAGGAAACTCAGTGCAGTTTCCTATAATGGTTGTATTAATTTACTCATCAACATTTTTTCTTCCTATTTATTTTGTGAAAATCATAGTCATTCTAACAGGTTTGAGGTGACATTTCATTACGGTTTTAGTTCTCATTTCTCTACTCAACTGACATATGTATGATGATTTTATATCCTGTCACTTTTTGGAGGTGCTTATTAATTATAACAATATTTTTGGAATCTTTAAAGTTATCTTAATATAAGATCATGTCTTCTGCAAACAGGGACAATTTTAATATTCTGTCCCAACTAAAAGTCAGGAGTAAAGAATCCTGTTGTATCAAAAGGTACGGGAGCAAGCATGGAAAAAATGAGTAGAGTGCAAAAATAAGAAATCAAAATTAATGTTTTTAAACATACTCAAGACTGAGGAAGCTTATATAATTTTTATATACTTTTATTGGTGCATTACAGTCCCACATCATAATGCAATTCAGAGTGGTAGAGACATACATGCACCTAGTATTTGGTGAGTTTCCCCCTGGCTCCTGCCCCATTTCCTCCCCTAACCCATACATGATATTGAGATCTGTATTGAGAATTTCACATACATACATGTCATCAATGGAAGTGTTTCCTTCATTAATTCTCCCTTCACTACCACCACCCTCCTCTATATCTCCCTCCATCACTCCACTGGGGTGTCTCCTCCATTATCTAAAGTCCCTCTTGTATCCCGATTACTCCCTAGCTTCCACATAGGAGAGAAAACATATTATCCTTTGTAATTATTTGGATATAGAACTCCCCTAGCCCTCGGGGAATGTTGGAAGCAATGTTGGAAGTAGTGTGGGGTTACGAAGGATGGGTCCCTTGGGGTGTGGCCTTGAGGATTATATATCCTTCCTCTTCCCCTACTTGCTGTCTACTTCTGGCCTCTGTGATGTAAGTGTGGAGCTTTGTGGTTTTTCTCTCTCATCATTTTCTGCCACCATGCTCTTAGCTTTGCGCATCCTCCAGATATAGATGGAACCTCTAAATCTCCAAAAACTGTGGACACATAAATATTCCTTCATCAAAGTTGTGTTATCAGTCATTTTGTATTATAACAATGAGAGTGTTGACTGAGATACAATTGGTACCAGAGAAGTGGAGTTTTTGCTGCTCTAAGTCTGATGATGTGTTTTACAAGCCTTTGGAACAGGTTTATGAGAGAAAGTTGGAATGGTCAGTATGTGAATAGAAAGGCAGTTGGTAGCTACTGTGCTCAGGAGACTTTAGAAGGTAAAGAAGACTCCATAGGAAAATGGAATAGAAGCCACATTTGTTACATTCTGGGAAGGAACTTAGCAGCATTTTGCCTGTGTTCTGAAACTTTGTGTGAGGTTCAATTTAAAGATGATGGATTGATTACACTGGTGGGAAAAATCTCAAAATAGCAAAGTATCCAAACTGCATTAAGGATATTGACGTCTGCATTCAAGAAATTGCATTTGGGCAGGAGAAAATAAAGCAGAGAGACTATATAGATTTTAAGTTTGGCCAGAAAGTCATGTGCAAAATTGTGGCCCAGATAGATGATGTCATAGAAGTAAGATAGATGAAAGGAAGGAGAAAATGGTGGCTATAATGGAAGTAGGGTCAGTGGTAACCCTGATCTAAGCAGGCCCAGTGGTGGCTTAAATGGCTGTAGGTCCAGTGGCTGTCAGGAAAAAGGGCCCCGCAGCAGTGATTAAAAACCATGTGACTAGCCAGGCGTGGTGGTGCATGCTTGTAATCCCAGCATCTGGGAGGCTGAGACTGGAGGACCCAGGTTCTCAGCCAGCCTCAGCTACCAACTAAGGCATTCTGCAACTTAATGAGACCCTGTTTCAAAATAAATAATAAAAAATAGTGCTTAGGGTATAGCTTGGAGGTAGTATGCCCCTGAGTTCAATCCCTAGTACCGCAAAAAAAACAAAACACAGTATGACTTATCTTTCCTGCGGGTGGTCTATTTCAGCTCTCCAATGAAGCTGACTTTGATGGAGTCTTCTCCCCAGATTTCAAAGAAAGGCCTGGGAAATCAACCAATGTGTGGCAGGGTTGAAATCCCTACTGGCAGGCCCAAATGGGGTAATTTGTGAAGCTGTGATTGTGAAGCCAAAATTGCAAAACAAACAAAAGCACAACAACAACAAAAACACCTGAAATTTAAAGATGCCAGAAATGTGGAAGAATTGTGAGGGAAAAGTACAAGCTTACAGCTACGGAAGAGCCAGTATGCCTTCCATTGCAGTCAATGGAGGTGGGGCAGGAGATCATGTCTCACCACCATGTCCCCCATATCAGAAGTGTAGCTTCAGGATCAAATACTTGCCCTGCTGGATTTCAATACTGCTTAGGTCCCATTCCTTCTTCCTACAGCCCTATTTCTCCCTCTTGAAATGCAAATGTTTATTCTATGACAAGGTGCATTGGATGTATATAATTGCTTATTTTTGTTTGTTTGTTTTACAGGGACTCACAGCCAAGAATTTACCTTGACTTTGGACTTTTGTGTGACATTGGATCTATTGAGACTGTAGTAATTCTTTGAGATGGACTAAGTCAATTTTGCACTGAGAGGTAGCCTTAAGGTTTGGGGTCCAGGAGCAAAGTGCAATAACTTGGATTTAGAATGTCCCTTTAGCTTTCATGGAAACAAAGTAGCAATGTTGGAACCAGGGCTTGGGTACTAAGGAGGGGTACCTGGGGTTGTGACCTTGAGAATTATATATACGTCCTCCTGCCTCTGCTTACTATCTGCTTCCTGCCTTTGTGATATGAGGTTGGATCCTTGTGGTCTCTCTCTCTCTCTCTACCCCTTTCTGCTATACTCTTAGGACTGCACACCCTCCTGATATGGATTGAACATCTAAATCCCAAAAACTGTGAACTAATAAGTGTTCCTTCCTCTAAATTATGTGGACAGTCCTTTTGAATTACACCAGTAAGAATGCTGACCTAGACACTCCTGACTTTCTGTGACTGGATAATCTCACTTAACATAATGTTCTCCAGGCCCTTTCATTTTCATGAACATGGCATAATTTTGACCTTTATTGCTGCATAGAATTTAATTGTGTGCATATTCCATAATTTTGTAATCCATTCATCTGTTAATAGACACTTAGGTTAGTTTCATGAATTGGATTGTGCTGCTATGAACATGAATATGTAAGCATCCTGTCAATATAACATTTTTGTTTCAACTCCTTTGAAAAATATCCAGGAGTGGTATAGCTGGATCATATGGTGGATCTATTCTTAGTTTTATGAGAAATCTCCACACTGATCTCCATAGTGGCTGAACTAATTTGCAATCCCACTAAGAGTGTATAAGACATCCTACATCCTCACCAGCATTTATTGCTTTTTGACTTCTTGATGATTTCCATCCTAACTGTGGCTAGATGGAATCTCAGTAGAGCTTTGATTTGCATGTCCATGATTGCTAATGATGTTGAACATTTTTTTAAATATATTTTTTGTCCATTTGTATTTCTTCTTTTGTGAGGTGTCTATTTAATTCAATTGTCTATTTCTTGAGTGGGTTATTTTGTGTGTGTATTTGTGTGTTAAATCCTTTAAATTCTTTGTATATTGTAAGTTCTTTGTATAGTCTTTGCATATCAGAGAAATAGCTGGCAAAGATCTCCTTCCATTCTGTAAGCTCTCCTTTTAGATTCCTGATAGGTTCCGCTGCTGCACAAAAACTTTTAAATTTAATTCTATCTTATTAATTAATTCTTATTTTAGTTCCCTGAGCTTTGTGGGTCTTACTGTTGATAATTCTACCAGTGCCTATATGTTAGGATACTGGACCCATGCCCTCCTCTAGTAATTTTAAAGTCACTGGTCTAATTTCCAGGTGTCTGATCTATATTGAGTTGACTTTTGTACAGGGTGAGAGGTTGGGGTTTAATTTTATTTTTCCACAAATGGACCACCAGTTTCTCCAACATTATTTGATGAAAAGACTATTTTTACTCCAGCATATAGTTCTGGTACCTTTGTCAAAATTAAATTGGCTAAAAATGTGTTGATTTGTTTCTGTATCTTTGATTTTATTGAATTGTTCTATATGTCTATTTTTGTGACAATCATTACTATGTTTTTTATTACTATAGGTCTGTAGTATAATTTGATGCTTTCTGTATGGTTCACGTTACTGAGAATTACTTTGGCTATTCTTTTTTTGTTTGTTTGTTTGTTTGTTTGTTTTTCCATATGAATTTTAGGACTGATTTTTCTAGCTCTGTGAAGAATGACTTCTGTATTTTGATGGGAATTGCACTGACTATGTAGATGACATTTGATAAAATAGTGATTTTGATCATGTTTATTCTGCTTAAACAAAAGCATGGAAAATCTTTTCATCTAACATCTTCAAATTTTTTCTTTAGTGTTATATAATTTGTAGAGGTCTTCTACCTTCTTGGTTAGATTTATCTCTAGGCATTTCATTGATTTTGAGGTTATTGTGAATGGAATTCTTTCCTAGGTTTATTTTTTGGTAAATTCATGGCTGGTATATGAAAAGGCTACTGATTTTTTAGTTAGTCTTGTATCCTGCTACTTTGCTGAATTTATTAATCAGCTCTAGAAGTATTTTGGTTGAGTTTTCATCTCATCTGCAAATAAAGATAATTTTAGTTATTTTCCCATTTGTATTTCTTTGATTTTCTTCTATTGCCTTGTTGCTCTGGCAAGAGTCTCAGGTACTTTATTGAAAAGGAGTGGCGATAGTAGGTATTATTGTCCTCTTCCTGATTTTAAAGGGGATTCTTGCAGTTTTCCCCTATTCAGTATGATGGTGGCTTTGTGTTTATTTTATGTTGCCTTTATGATATGTAGGTAAATTCTTTCTGTTCTTATTTTCTGCAGTGTTTTTAACATGAAAGGATGTTGAATTTTGTCATGCTTTCAGCATATATTGAGATTATCATGTGATTTTTTTTTTTACCTTAGTTCTATTTATGTGATGAATTACATGTATTTTTTTGTGTGTGCAGGTTGAAACAGTCTTTCATCACTGGAATAAAACTAATTTGGTCATGATGTACAATTTTCTTGGCAATTATGAATGTGTATTGCTAGTATTTTTTTAGGAATTTTATATCTAGGATATTGGTTTGTAATTCTCTTTTCTTGAGATATTATTATTTAGTTTTGTTATTAAGTTGATATTGGCTTCATAAAAAGAACTTGGAAGAATTGCATCTCTTTCTTTTACACAGAATGATTTGTGAAAAATTGAGTTTAGTTATTCTATGAAGGCTTTGGAGAATTCAGACGGCAATCTTTCTGGACCTGGACTTTTCTTTAATGGAAGACTTTTTATTACGATTTCTATCTATTTGCCTGCTATTGATCAGTTTATGTTTTCAATATTCTCCTTGTTCAGTTTAGATAGGTTGTATGTGTCTAGAAAATTTCTGACTTCTTCTATGTTTTCCAGTTTATTGGAGTATAAATAATTTCAAAATAATTTCTGATGATCCTCTTGATCTCCCTGCTGTCTGTGGTAATGTCTCCTTTTTTATCTGTTTTTACATAAAATCCTTTGAACATTCATCTTATCTTTACAGAGATATCCACAGAATTGTTTTTTTTTTCTTTTCTAATCAGGAAGGTAATTTTTATTGAAGGCAATATTTATTCTTTGTGGATACTGGAAACGTGATTTAGCAGCTGTCAATCAAATGGACTCAGTAATATTTTAACTCAAAATTGAGCAATTTCACAAAAGAAGAACTGAAAATTCTTAATCTTTGATAATGCAATACTGGAGGAGTTTTTAGAGGCTGCAGTTGAGAACATGTGGCTTTATTATTCTGAGTCTCATTGTCTATAGATATTGTATCTATTAGATCACCTTTTGAGTCTGACTCTGACCATATTAAAGATTTCTGTGCTATAAACAGATTCATGTAACTCTTAAACTAATTAAAGTTTACTATGTCATTGCAACTACAAAAGCTGATGCTGTATTTGGGAGTCACACTAAAGCAAACAAAAATGGTAATCTTTCACTAATATTATAGCTAACAGTACAAAAAGCAGCCCACCATGTTCAGAGTAAAAATCAGACATAGAATTAATTCCTTTGACCAACAATTATAAAGCTACAATTGAAAACAAAGTTTTAAGGTACCCAGTGGCTGGTACTAAACAGTATCATGGGCAAAAACAATTGAAAGATGGTGGAATAAGCTTGAGATTTCTAGTTGTGCCACAGAGAGAAATAAAAGATCAAAGGTCTTGGATAAATATATGTTACCAGAAATACGTTTTTTTATAGGACAGGTAAAATTAAACTTTAAATTTGATCTAATGATTTTTCACATTCTGACAATTTAGGTGGGGTGGATAAGAGTCATTTATATGAAAATTAGAACATAGATTTCGAAAGATAGAGCACTGTATTGGAAAGGGAAGCTATCAGATGATTTACATGGCTTAAAGAACCTTAACAGATCTGATGTTTTATTAAATAGATCCTGAGGTACAGTGTGAAGAGATGAAGTTAGAAATGGTATTACATTGATTTCTATGAGTAATGTAATTACTTGAACAATTTTTTGGTAGATCTTCATGATACCTGGAGACATCATGGGATGGTTAAGAGCATCGGTAGGGGAAACAGGCATCCCAGTTCAAATAATAAGCTTGCTTCTATTATGCTTATTTTTCTAGGACAATTTTGTTGTGTGTGTGTGTGTGTGTGTGTGTGTGTGTGTGTGTGTGTGTCTATTTTCTTACCTGTTCATGCAAGTATAACTACTCACTATTGCTGTCATAAGAATTAAATGAGATAATGGTTACAATGTCTCAGAAGAGCCCGAAATAATATGTCCATTAAATTAAAAAGCAAAAGTGTATTTGATCAACATAGTATCCAGGTGGATCTCGAAAGATAACACTTACTTATTGCAAGTTAAATTTTTAATCCAATTTCCAGTTGCTTTGTCACATAACTGTACTAGAATACACACATACACACACACACACACACACACACACACACACACACACACACCTCTCATATCTATTTTTCAGCTCTTGGGCTACTAGGGCTTTTCCCTCTGAATTTCAAAAAAAGCTGGAAAGCTAAAGGAGCCATTGCCTTCCACATAACAGACATAGAGACATACATTCACTATCTGAAATCAGGTCTGCATCATTTATATTTATATTGCATAGGTCTTGATCTATCTTTCACATAGCAGGATAAAAACTCAACCTTTATATTAATGCCAAGATAATGATAGTTCCAGGTAATTATTGAGGAGATGTCCTTTATTTCTTGCAAAAATCAAACGTCTGTACATAAATTGGAAATAAGTTGAATTAAAATGGCATATATGAATAGTCAGACATGGTGGTACATCCCTGTAATCACAGTACTTGGAAGGCTGAAATAGAAGATCACACGTTCAAGGCCAAACTCAGCAATTTAGCAAGGCCCTGTTTCAAAATTAAAATAATAAAATAAAATAAGGGCTATGGGTGTAGCTTGTAGGTAGAATATTTCTGAGTTCAGTGCCCAGTACAAAGAAATATAGTATACCTGGCATTTCATAAAGTTTCTTTCCACCTACTGTGCATGAATGCATTCCCCAGATCTGATAATATGGGAGCTTACTGCTCACTGCAGCTGTGCTGAGAGGTGGGACCTGTGTCAGGACCATCCATCATTGCAGGAGTAGGCCAGTTACTGAGGGAGTGAGTTTCTATGAAGGCGAATTTGCCCCACTATTCTCTCCCCCACATATGCTATTCTGCTATTCTGCATTTTACTGTGGGATGATGCACTATAAAGGTCTCACTAGATGTGGAGTGATCTTGAACTTACCTACCAGCCTCCAGAACTGTTAGAGCACATCTCTGTCCTTTATAAAATATGCAGTCTGTGGAATTTGCTATAGAAGCACTCACTGGAGTAAGATATCCACCTCCCCTCACATCTGTCTTGAGCAGATATACCTATGTTTGTATTATTTATTCTTTGTTTTATTTAGCTTAATCTGTTGCAGGATCTCTGTCTTTTAATGTGATAAACTAACTCATTTATACTATTGGGGAAATTGAAATGCTTTGTTTTACTCCTCTTATCATTTTTAAAATTTCAGTCTTGTAATAATTTCTGCATTTCTTAACCTTTCTATGTATTAGCTAGATTAATCAACTTTCCTTTGATCTAACTTGAGCTCTGAAAGGCATTGGATGAGCTACCCAGGAGACACACCAGCGTATTTCTATGAAAAGTGGGTCCTGTGCTTCTTTCCCTTCTGCACACAGTTGGCCACTTCAGCAATGAATACTGATGCAAGATGTGAAGCCACTGCTTTCTATAAAATGAATGATCACTCCTCCACCTCTGGTACCAACAGCAGAATGAACAATCTATGATCCCTACGACTTCCCATAAAATCTGTAGCAGGCTTATGTAAGTGTTGTATTTGAGCACCATGCCTTCAGTTCCAGGGTAGTTAAGATTTGGTCTCAAAAAAGATTTGATTTCAAAAAAGGCTGGACCGCTAAAGGAGCCATTGCCTTCCACATAACAGAAACAGAGGAGTTCTACCTTTTATTACAGGGACCGCTTCAAAAGTAGGAGAGAGCTTCAGAGGTTCAGTTACTAGATACCAAAGCAGACTGGCAAATATCTGAGTCTTCTTGTTTGTACATTGTCAAAAAGTAGGAAAAGGAGACAAAACTTTCTTTCAAATATATTTAAAAACACCTTTAACCCTGGCCCCTCAATAATTGTACATCATATTCTGAGTTTTTTTAAGTGGTACTTTCCTTTTGTGATATCTTCATTATTTTGCAAAAATATTCTGTAACTAACAGACTAAATATCATAGTGAACTACATCCCAACAAAGTGGAGGAAGGAGGATAATTAAAAACAGTAAGCCAGGTGTGGTGGTGCATGCCTGTAATAACAGTACCTGAGAGGCTGAGCCAGGAGGATTGCAGGTTCCAAGCCAGCCACAGCAACTTAAAGAGATCTTCAACAATTCAATAAGACCCTGTTTCAAAATTTTTTTTAAAAGGCCTGGAGATATGTCTTGGAAGTAAAATGCCCCTGGGTACAATTCCCAGCACAAACACACAAAAAAGGTAAGATAGAGAGAATAATAAAAATTAAATAGTATTACAGGTGAAGATATGCCAGCTAATACTATGTATCCATTTCTATAACTTATACGAAGTCAAATTTTATGCATAAGAAATCAAAACAAACTTGTGCTAATTTCTTCAGTGGTCACAAAAGGAGATTCTAGATCCCAAAAATTAGAATAAAGTAAATTGTGATATATCTTCTGAAAACTTTGAAGTTACTACAAAAAAATTACTTTATTTTTTTTTCTTTATTACTTAAAGAAGAGGAAAAATGAAGAGATCTATAAAGACAAAGCAAGAAAAGGCAAGGAAATATAAAAGTGGTAAGAATAATTAATCATACTAGAGTAATAATATAAAAAGACTAAATACCTGAATCTTGGTAAAAACCAAAGATATGCATAAAGAGCTCATAAATGTCCGTAACACTTATTCTCCTGGGAGCAGTAAATACAATAGTTTGTTAATGCATATTTTTAAAAAAGTTTATTTCTCAATAGCAAAATTATGAAATTACAATTTAACATAAAATATTAAATGTGACATAAATGTTGTTACTGAATTGATAAAATATAATCTCACAAAACAAGAATGAACCTCAGTATTTTCATTTTGAGGAGGAATTTGAATTGACACTTTTACTGAATCATTTATTTCCAAGTAACTTTCAGTTCTTCCTACCCCAACCATGCACCTTGCTTGCATATCAGATTTCTTGATGAGGGCAGCTGTTAGCATCTTGTGGAACTTGCTCCCTGGGGATTGGTACGTGGTGGCAGTAATTTAGTATTTCACCAAAATTTATAACCTTTACTTATTTATTAGTCTTCTAGTAAGTTTCCTCCAAATCTACATCCCACTTTGCCTTCATATACTTTTTTACAGATCACCTTATAACCTTAAAGCATTTATCATTCTTATAAGTCTTAGATATAAAATAGAAAACTGTTAATTATAACAATTATAATAATATGGCAATAATGTAAACTAACTTAACCAAGGTGTAGGGGTGGTACTGAGATTGAACTCAGGGGGTATTATAACTCTGAGCTACACCCCCAGTCATATTTTATTTGTTTTATTTTTAAAACAAGATCTCACAAATTTACTGAGAGTCTAAGTTGCCGAGGCGGGCCTCAAACCTCCTGTTTCAGCCTTCCAAGTATGGAGATTAAAGGCATGCACCACCACACCCAGCTGAAGTCCCAATTTTGAAAGAAAAGAAAATACTTTTGGTACTAGAATGATATGTTCCAGAAAAATGCACTATTTTTGACAGTTTATGCCTTAACTTTTCTCTCCTCTTTCCCCTTCTTCTTTTGCTATATTGGATTAATCTAATCATGCACTCATTTATTTTCTACTAACGAATTCAAGACCCAAATGACAGTCATTTGTCAGTGAATTTTTCTCTGATTCCATATTATGAACAAGCTTAGGAGAAGCCTCAGCTTCTCTTGTGTCTGAGGTCTTAGAAATGGGTCCTCTCACGGAGTATGCACAGTCAGACCTTCAAATTGCTATTTTTATGTCAGTTATTGAGTGTGTTTTATAACGTCAAGCTCTCTGGTGTTTCTCAGCAAGAAGCAACTTGGTGTGCTGATTATAGAGACTTGTGAAATCATCTTAGTTGCACATGAAAATGCCTTAGGTAGCCTGACTCTCACACAAAGAGTGCAAATTATTTTTAGGGTGTGTTATTCCTGTATCATTAAAGTTTTTCATTACAGGTTGATGTTTTAGTTGTGTTCTCAGTTTGAGTACATCACCAATGCCCTGCGAGATACATTTTTGCACCCTTCTATAGGCAGCCTATGGAAGCCTATAGCCATGCTTCTCTAAGATTAGCAAGCTCTCTAAAACATTTTTCTTGCCTATGATGTGTATGCTCTCTCCCCATTAACACATCCCAGATCTTATCTAATTGCATAGCCATAGGCCTGATGAGAAAGAAATTGTCTTTGAAAAGCACATCTGCTTTTAAATAAGGAAAATGTCTTATTCTTGGTGGCTTTTTTCCCCTAGCATTTTCTATCTCTAGGGCGGAACATCACCATTTTTAGAAGAGCACCCTAATGAGAGAGCTTGCATATGCATATGGTATTCAGTGTGACATTAGCAGGTGCAACATTGCTTTAAAGAAGGCACTTAGGATTTTTTTTTTTTAAATGAATGTGAAAATGCTTAGGGAACTCCAACTTAAATGTTCGATTTAAGCTAAAGAAGAGCTTCCACTTGCGTTATTATTCCGGATTCAAAACACTTTGTAACTGTATCCTTCTTTCTTCGATTAATGATTCAAAAATGGGCCATGACTATCATCGCCTATATAAAGACACACTGACTTACATCAGTATAGAACATAAGATTGTGAGATATTTTAAAAGACTTTGTGGAATCCTATTTCACAGACTAACTACTATGGCAGAAATTCAAATCCTCTACATTGCTTTCATTAAAATGTTGGCATAATACTCAAAAAAAATTAAAAAAAAAAAAAAAACAGCAAAAAGAAAAGCCCTGTTTTCTTTTGGTCTAGTTAAAGTTTTAAAATATAAGTCCAGTCTTATTTTTCTTACAAGGATAGCCCTCGTTAGTTCATTTATTTTTCTATCACTACATGCTTAATTACCTATTTTTAGGTTCCAAGTTGAGGGATCATTACAAATTTTAAGATAGGTCAGATATCTCTCTAGCTCAATTTTACATTGTTAACTTGCTTAAAAATTCACAAGGAAAATCAAGAGTTTTGATTAGTTGCAAATACAAAGTAGAAAGCAAAGAGTGTCAAGAAAAAATGTTATTTTGTGCTTTAAAGAGGAACACAGGCATTTATTTTATTTATTTATTTATTTATTTATTTATTTATTTATTTATTTTTCCCGTACTGGGGATTGAACTCAGGGGCATTCTACCTCCGAGCTATACCCCTAGCCCTCTTTTTTATTCTTTATTTTGAAACAGAGTCTCACTAAGTTGCGGAGTGCCTCACTAGGTAGCTGAGGCTAACCGTGAACCCGGATCCTCTGGTCTCAGCCTCTCAAATGCTGGGATTACAAGCGTGCGCCACCACACCCGGCTAGACCATTCCTTTTCAACAGCCAGAATATTTGTCTTTCCCATCTAGGGGACTTCTTTTCTTTTGAAGTGTCAATTTCCCAGGCAGGAAACCAAAATTATAGAAGGTTCATTCTAAATCCTGAGGCAAAGTAAAGTGAGGTCAATGGTCTTACTGGTATTTGAACTAGTCTAGTGAACTTCCACCCTTCTGGTGATTTTCTTTTAAGATATAACAGTGCTCACCAGGAGTGGTGGTGGTGCATGCCTGCAATCCCAGTACTTAGGAGGCTGAGACACGGATCCCAGGTTTGAAGCCAGCCTCAGCAAATTAGAGAGACTCTCTAAAAAAAAGAAAAAAGAAAAGAAAAAGAAAGAAACAAGATACCAGTGTTCTTGTTTGTTTCTATTTGTAGTTCTATAACACTTTCAAAACAATTTCCTGGGCTGGGTGTGTAGCTCAATGGTGTAGTGTTTACTTGGTGTGCATAAGGACCTAGACTCGATCCTGAGCACCATACAAAATAATACTAATTTTTAAAAATCCACATTTATACTTCACTTCAGCCAGAGTGAACTTCCATTTTTACTGATCATTAGGATTACACCCTGAGTTTTCGGTATACAGAGCCATTCTTTCAGCAGAAACTTTCTTTTTTTTTCTTATAATTAATTAATTAATTTTTTTTTAGCATGGATTTTTATACATTCATTGGGTACAACAGGGTTAATTACACATTTTTGTTGGGTACAAGCTAGTACAGGTAAAGACATCCATGCACATATTTCTCATTAACCCTTCCCCAATTCCCTCCCACCCTCCCCGTATCTCCTGGTCAGTTTAGTGATTGACTTTGATGTGATCTTGTAAGTACATCATGCTCATTAGGGTGTCCCCCCTCCTCCCATTACCTTCCATTAAGTCAAATTTTTTGTTCACCTAAGAATTCTCCTTCACCTGGAGTCCCTCTTATGTCCCATTTTCTCCCTAGATTCCACATATTAGGGAGAGCATTTGATTTTTAACTTTTAGTGACTGACTAATCTCACTTAACATAATGTTTTCCAGTTCCCTCCATTTCCTTGCAAATAACATGATTTTGTTCTTCTTTATGGCTGAGTAAAATTCCATTGTGTACATATCCCATAGTTTTGTAATCCATTCATCTGTTGTTGGACATCTTGGCTGGTT